>JAQIWU010001582.1:0-15718 GCA_034696445.1 Isotomiella minor
TTGGAATACAACTTTCATTTAAAGCGCACTCTGTAACACCAATTAAAACAAGCCAGTGGCGCTAAGACAACTTTTAATCAATTAAAATCAATATTTCGAACTGCATATTTTGAGTTCATTATTGTTTTGATGTTTGTTATTTACAAATTCCTCTCTCCTTTCTAGTCATCGCCCAACACGAAATTGTTACGCAGATTAAATTAAGTATTTAGGTATTTGAACTTTCTCTTTCTTTGAAGATGAGAGAAAGGGTCCTACTGATTAATTACTAAATACCTTTCGCTCCAATGCCTCTCTCTCTCTCTTCTCCTCCTCCAGTTAATTTGTAGTGCTGTTGTCTCTCCCTTGTACTTTCTCTTACAACAAAGTAACCATGCTTGTTAGCTTCCTACAGTCAGCCAGCGTGCTGGGATGACGAAGAGTGAAGTGAGAGAGAGGAGAGAGAGAGGCGAGGAGCGAGGTATGGTAATTAAACCTAGAGGAATGTGAGCAATGGGATGATTGAGAGATTGGAATGGAAAGGAATGAATGATATTGGATTGGACGGGGTGAAGAATGTTTTGAATGGGCAAAGTGAAAGCTGGCTGGGAGGAGAAAGTAAAGTAAAGTAATTACTTTTGTAAAGGTGAGATGAGAGGCCTGGAGTCCAGGTGAGGTGCAAATGTAATTAAGGGAAAGAGCGGCTTCAAAAGAATTCCTTGAAATCCAACTAAACTATGCCGTGATTGACTCTATGCCCTATTCTACGAATTTTCGGTTTGAAACAAGCTGAAGCCTCGAGTCAGTCAAAAGCGAGAGAGAGGGGAAATGCCAAGCTGTTTGTGTGTGTTGTTGTGTTCCTGCTGTTACTCAAAGAAAGTCAAAATGGACCGACGTTATTATTATTATTATTATCGCGTTATGATGGTGATTGCGTTATAATTATTATTGTAGACACTCCTGTCCTTTAAACAACCGCAGACATACTGATTCAGAGGCCTCATTTCGCAACCACATCACCACGGCTCTAGCTTTCACTCCGAGCACTCCTTTCATTCATGTCGCTGTATTCAGAGGGTGCTTGAAATTTAATTTTAAAGGATTTGATAGAAGGATTGACAAATATGTTTGGAGAAGGTATTTGTGGCATGCAATCCTTACAACTAATTGAAAACGGCGAATTGCTTTCTCCAAAAAGGGTGAAAATTAAAAGGCACAGAGATCCCTTGTCATCCTCGTCTCTGCCGTCAAAAAGTTAGGGTAGAGAGGAGAAGGAATGACAGATCTGGGTTAGATCAAAAAGATAAGATCAGACAGACTGAATCGAATTGAATTGAGAAACTACCGGAGCAGGCAAAGGTGTACCGATTAGGATACATAAGGTACTTTACTTGGGCTGCTATAATTGAGTGAAAAGAGCAGGTGGTGGGAGTCTTGTCTGAGACAGAGGTTACTTATTTATGTGAGGAGAGGGGAGAGGTGAAATGTGGGAGAGGAGAGAGCTTGGGTGGTGGTGTAATTAAAACATACATTTTTTATGACTTTGAGTTGATTGAGGGCGAGCAGGAATAATGGATCTAATTTCAATTCAATGAACAAATTGCTGACTCAGTAGACTAGACTAGACTAACTATCCAAAAGTGATTAGGTAAATTACTTAAATTGATTAAAAAATAAAAGTGTAGGAACAAAGCCTGAGTAATGCATCTTTTAATGAGTGACATACTTTCTAACAAGAGCTGGTCCAAAAGGGCAAAGGTCGTATTTGTGTCTTTGTTTGCTGGAAGAAAAAATGGCAAGATGAGATGGACGAGGTGGGAGTTTCTGGCTGCCATTTAAACTACTTTCTCCGCTCTCACATTGTGGAATTATTATTATTATTGTTGTTCTTCCCAAGACAGAGAGCTGAAGTATAAGTCCAAAGTGTTTTTGCTTATAGGTACTTACTTACATTTTCTTGATGAGGAAAGCTCATCAAGTTCTTTTCATAATTAAAACTTTCTTGCAAAATAATTTAACAAAGTTTTAACGAACTTTAAATCTAATTAGACCTTTCTTTCTCTCTTCCCTCTCTCACTCTCTCTTTCCCTCACTCCTTCCTAACTTCCTAACTGACTTAGGTAAGTGAGTGTAAGAAATAAAGTAAAGTGCCTTTTGAAGAAATACACAAAGTTAAGACAGTACCTTTCTCCCCTTTCTTTCTTACATAAATGAGTGAATGACTGACTCTAAATAGCCTCATTTCACGTAATGTATGGCTGATTAAAACGCATAGCATGACAGACGAACGGACATACACAGCGGCTTCCAAGGAAAGGGCACATGTTTCCAGCCTCATGAATAATGTTTGTACAATAACCCTGAGGATAATTTCTGTTGGCATTTTGTGACCGACTAATTCATCCGCTGAACCAAGATTGAAAAAGTCAATTAAACCAACTCTCTCTCACAGTCTTTGGTCTAAGAGAACTGCCACCACCATTGGTAATATTTATACGCATCTGGATAGAAACAGAATCCTTTTTTCCTCACTCATAATTTAATCTGCACTCCTTCTTCTGAAGTGACTTTACGTGATCCTCCAAGAAAAGAGTTTTACAAGGAAGTTTCCCCCGAATTAATGCTTACTTAAAATGATTAAGTTTAACTTTGCTTTTAAGAATCCATAATTTCTTTTCTAATTACTTTGTACTTGATAATTGCATTATAATTTATATACGCAAGCGTCTTTCTTCTTCTTTCACCTTCGTTACTTTCAGTGAAGGATTGTAGATGTAGTGGGTGACCCTTGAACTGTTCATCATCCACCCTGGGACTAAATGTGCCGAGTTACTCTCAATAATTGCTACCATGAGACAATGAAATGATGAAGGAGTGCAATCTTTACGAATAAAGAAAAAGAAATTGTTCCTATTCTAGTAAGCGAGTCAGGGTTGTCAATAATTTGTTCACCTTGGACATTGATGTAAATGCTGACAATACTTTGGCTAATCAGAGAAAATTTGTAACCAATGACTGATCCCAATTTATGTTTGTCTCCTCCAAGGTTTGAGAAAGGGGGCACGTAGAGAGAGAGAAGGAAGCATGGATGATTTTGGATCGGCTCAGTTGTTGTTCTGATCAGATGTGATCTGATCTGGATTTATTGAGATGGGAGAAAGTCAAGTCAAGTAGGAATGAAATAGTAAATATGTTTTTTCATGTGCGAGAAAGAGTACGGAAGAAAGGCTCTTCTGACTCATTGTCGTAAAGTAAATGGCTTTAGAAAACCATCCCAAGAGAGGCTAACTGCTCTCTCCTCCACCACAGCGCATTTTCAATTCCATGTACAATGAATGATACTCTAAATACCAGGGAAAAGGTAGCGCAAAGGGAGGAAGAAAGGGGGGAATTGGATTGGATTGAGGGAAGGCCTATCTTCTTCCAAGGTACCCATCGTCTTGATCTACAGCCATTTATTTGCCTTAGGTACACGACGATACTTCTTCCTCCTCCTGCCTTGCTGCTGCTGACCAAACATAGTTGGCCAAAAAAGTGTCAGCAAAAGCTAAAAACCTAAACCCTCTAAAGCCCATCAACTTTTCACGCTATTCCCAAAATGCTAATATCTCTTGTAGAATTAAGGATTGCTTTATCATGCATCACACAAACGACTCAGACCAAAACCAAACCAAACCACCCACTGCGTCCAAGTCCAAAAGCAAGCAAAACCAAATCGAGTCGAGGATTCATTTCAAATGTGTGTACAAAACCACATCACACAAGTCCCATTACACATTACGCATTAGGAGTGACCAGTGGTCGTTGGTCACTTTCCATCCTCTTTCACACAGACCCAGAGTCCCAAAAGACGAGGAGGAGAAAGAATGGCTTTTCCTTTTACACTTGAACGGAACGAGCAACTGGGTGACAGGGAAATTACGCTACACAAACACATTGCTTTTGAGATTTGAAGGGCAGAGGAGGAAAGAGGCAATAATGTAGTGTACTGTGCATGCGACTTCAATTTACATTCAATTTATTACGCCCTTACATCCACAAACACGCTGGAAGGAGGAAAGGAGAAAGTAAAGTGGGTGGTATATTACTCACTTGCATTAGCATACAAGTTGAGGAAAAAGAATAAAGTAAAAAACGAGGTTGTTGTTGGGCCTGAGTATAGAAAAATGGAAGGACGTGAAAGTTGACAAACAAGGCTGAGTTGATTTCGATGTTTTCATTAGTGATTTTGATAATGGAGAGTGGTAGTGTGGCTGGCCATTGTCGCAGTGTGTGTATATATCTATCTATATACTTGCAGGGAAACATATATCTTGATTTACCGGTCAGGATGATATGAAACAAACAAAGGAGGAAAGAGAAAAGTAAGTAAGTGGTTGTGGTTGTTGGAGAAAGTAGTGAGTTAAAGTAAAGTAAAGTATGAATGAATGAGTGAGTAAAAGGTTATTTATGTAGTCAGAAAGTAAAGTGAAAGTTTTTCTCCCTTTTTCGCCAACACATTCAACATTGTCGGAGCAGTAGGTATATTTCTTTTTCTTCTTCACTCAAACCGCATGGTTCTAAAATGACAGTTAATGGTGAAAGTCAAAAAAACGCTAATTGATTTGCATCAATAACAAAAATAGAGGTGTTTCTATACTTTTAAAAGAAAGTAAATAAATCTGTCATTCCTCCTCTGACTCTGACCGACCAAACCAGACCAACTTACTTAAATTTTCCATCAAAACTTCAAGCCTTCCTCTCAACTCTACAACTCCACACTAAATTCAACTCTAAAGTTTTTACTTAGCTTAAGTGGGTGAGACTGGGGAAAGTGATCTGGCTAAGCTAAGCTGAGCCAGGCTAGGCTAATGGTGCGGGTATAGAACAGAATGAAAATAAATCCCTTTGCTTAATAGACTGCAACATGAATTTGCTATTATTTCCAAGAAAAAGACCGATTCGGAAGATTGGTAAACATGGAATCTGAAAATGCACTTTGCTCTCCTCTCACTCACTCACTCACTCTCCTATCCCATATCCTACCCTGCAACTTCCAACAACCTTAACTTCTGCCTCATTCCTCAGTCTCTTCTTCCATCCACCACAAACAGCCTGAAAAGTGAGCATAGAGGCAAGGCGACATTACCTCTTAACAATAAGCCACTCTTAAAGCAAAGCAAAGCAATTGCCGCCTTCCACTTCTACTACTTCTCATCATAATGTAATAATAACATCCTCCTCATCACTATACAACTTTCTCCAGATCTCTGCTTTCAAACATAAGCACCACTCGACTGTTCGTCGTCATTGTCGGCTCACTCACTCAACTCCATCCAATCCACTTCTTCACCAATTAGGCAGGCAGGTGGCTTAGTTTGACAAATTTTATCCGTTTTATTCCCCATATCCATTTCATATCCAGTCAGCCATAGGAAAGCATTTTCAAGTTTCAAGTACTATAGACTCTCTCACTCTTTATGGTGTTTGTTCTTCATACCACTTTCACCCAGAATGTCATCGTCCCCACCAAGTGCATGGAGGGTATACATAGTCGGATGATGATGATGATGGTGGTAAATTGATCATAAACAAATGTAATGACGTTATTTGTGGTTCAGTCTTTACATGAAGGCATGTGGCTGTATGGCGTAATGTAATGCAATTTAAAACAAGACAGAGTTAATTCGATCAAAGTCTTTGTTTTATGGTGAAATCATTTAAGTGAGAAGAGAAGGAGGAAGTCGAGCTTTTTATGAGGTCGACTTATGTTGATTTGAAGAGTGAAGGAATGAAGTGAAGTGAATTGAAGAAAGAAAGAAAGAGAGAGAGAGTAAATTGGCTGTAATGCACAACCTCTTTCTCTCTCCGACTCTCTGTCCTATAAGGTCGTGTGTGTGTAGAGAAACTTTAGTTTATAAAATGGTTGTTGAATGGATGTGAGATGTGAGATGTGAGATGAGATGAGAGAGGAGATGAGCGATGTGATGATTCCGTTTTGAAAGGGGGAGAGAGAAAGTATAGTAAAATAGAGTGGAGTGAAGTGGTGAAAGAGCAAAGTAATATAAGAAATGCCGTGGCAGTGGTGATGGTGATGATGGTGTGTGTGGTGGTGGGACGATGATTATTATGTGAACAAAGAGTGAGATGATGATTTCAGAGTGAGTGAAAGTAAAGTAGTGAGAGAGCCTCATCCTTTTCCTCTCTATGAAATGATGAGAGTAATAATATAACTAATGAGATTGGGTTGACATTTGCTTTTGCCATCTCTCCTCTTTCTCCAGCTCCTGTGAAGAGGAGATATAGATAATCAACGAACGAAATGCCATTTCACGCTCTCATGAGTTTATTAGATTAGAATTAGAAAAGAAGAATGGAGAGAGAGAGAGAGAGAAAAGAGAAAGGAGAGAGAGAGGAGGGCGAAATAGAGGAGATAGATTAGAAGATTATCAAACTGGCGTGAATTGAATGAAATGATGAAATAATGAAATGAAATGATCATCGTGTGTGTGAAAGAGAAGAGGTGAAATGAAATGAATGCCATCATCCATCCTATACCCTCATCATTATCAAATGTGTGTCTGTAATATGACAACGTACGTACCAGAGTGAATGTTGGCCACTTCCTGTCCCTGTCGTCTTCCTCCGCCTCTCACCTCTGTCGTGTGCATCGTCCGGGCCAATCCAATCAATGAGTGACACGTCTTAAATCAAAAAATATCAATCATTAAGGTCTAAATAAAAATTTATAGGTCCCTACTGTCACACAAGGCATTCACTTTCCAACTTCCACTCGACAAAATGAAATGGAAAAGTTTCAGTAACTGCCAAGAGCAAAAGAGAGAAAGTAAAAGAAAAGAAGACAAAAACTAACTAAATAAACTAAGTGAGGCCAGACTTGGAGTTGAGGGAAAGAGAGTGTTTAGGTATTTCTGGGATGGGATGAGATGGATTTTGGAGGACGGAGGTGAAGCGAAATAGGTCAAAAAAGGAAAGGCCAGACCAGAGGATGTCTCAATAAATCTTCAATTATCAAAGTAATCAACTGAAATGCAGCTAATTTTTGACCAGTTTGGTTTAGTTAGTTTCGTCTCTTTCCTTTCCATACTTTCTCCTCTAACTTTGCCATGATAAAGGAATCGTTTTATTACACCAGTCGTCCTGCTAAAGAGTTAAGCTTGTAAAGGACGTGACCAGAAAAGAAACATTACTCAGCAAGCAAAAATGTAAGACAGACAGGTCAGCCTTTTTACGTCTCTCCGAGGTGGAAGTACTCTTTTTATGTAATGCCAAATTAGAGAAAGCAAGTGTCAATCAGTAGTCTCTCTCTCTCTCTCTCTCTCTCTTTCTCTCGTTGTGACAATACTTGTATAATTGTTGCACAAACAGTGGGTAATGAGCAATATGACAAGCCTCATCCAATATTTTCTAAAGAAAACCTTGAGATGACAATGAGACGAGTAAATGGCTACATACCATTTACACAACTTTTATCCGAGATGATCTTCTACCTCACAGGTGATCAAAAAGAAGTGTCTGGTCGATTTGGGTGCGTACCTTTCTTTCTTATTCAAATTGGAATGAACAAAAATAAAATAGAAAGCAAAACTTCTTTTCTCCATCTCGCTCTCTCTTTCTTTCTTGGAGAATGTAGCGGAAGCAACAAACTCCTTCGTTTGGTTCAGACTATGGCAAACAACTGCACAGCAGTTAGTTTAGTTAGTTACTTGGACGATTGATTGCCTCTACGCACGCAAGAATTAAAACTTGAATCTCTTTCCTCCTCCTAAAATTTCTGCCTCCGTCCAACTCACACTTTCTCTCTTCTGTACCAGGGACTGTGAGGAAATGACCTGGTGCGGGAGAAAGTGAGAGTATCGACTGGACCGTGTGGATGTTGGTAGACTGACTGACTGAGAGTGAGAGAGTTATGTATTTACTTATGCAACTAAGTACTATGCCTCGTTCGCTCTTCGTTATTCTTCTTCTGTTACTACTTAAAATGGGAATAAATGAATGAATGGAAATAAATGTGTCTACCTAAAGTACATAAAGCAATCTCAGGAAGGGAACCAGGAGAGAGAGAGAGAGAGAAGGGGAGGAAGAGTTGGTTTAATTATACACCAAATTCAGAGTTCATTCATAATGGAGATTTAATTTCCTCCACAACTCAGAGAGAGAGTGTGAGAGGGGCTAGAGTAAAAAGCCAATTACACCAGTAAAAAGGTACTCACTCACTCTGGAAACTAATAAACTAAACTGGAGGAAGAAGAAATGAATTTTCTCTCCGAAGTAAAAGTATCTATGACTCAAACTTGAAAGTGAAAGTAGACTACGGTTCTTCTTCTTCTTCTATGGCACGGTGGTGATAATAATTCATCCCAATTTTACATTTTATGACTCGACTCGTCTACTCGTAACTCTCTAATAGTGAGTATATTTACTTGTCATTTAATTATACTTATTCTTGTATAAAACTTTTTTTTGAGAAGGTAAAAATTATCATGCATACACTTTCTCCAGCCCATATCATATCCCACCCAGTTTTGCACCTTAAACAAGTTCGCAAATTATGCTTTTGGTTGCAAACAAAAGTCAGAAGACTGTTTTTAGCATATGTCTTCTTTTGAAAGGTGTGAAGGAGAGAATGTGTTTGTTTATGTGTGAGTGAAGAAAGTTGATTCTGATTCTGATTCGATTTATAGGCAGAAGAAATCAAGGCTTTAAGCTTTTGTGATTGGTTTGGTTGAATTTTGTTGAATCTTGTTTGTTTGGTGTGTGTGTATGTGTGTATGTGTGTGCAATTCCATAATATAATAACATATCACACATGAATAAGAGGGTTTGTACCCACATCCATAGGATGATGATGCGGGTATGGAGAGAAGAAGAAGAGGAAGGAGCAAGTTTTAGTAGAGTACAGAAGAGTAAAAGTATAGAAGATTCAAGTTTTTTAGGTTGCACAAGGAAAGGGGAAAGCATTGCGTTTCGCTATCGATATTTCATCTATAAAAAGCATATAGAAAAGTGGTGTGGTGAAGGTGGTAGTATGTATGTATGTGTGTAGTTCCAGAGTGTGTAGTAAGTAGTGTCGGTTCGGCAACGGCATTCAATTATTGAGGGCAATCAGGCATGAACACAAATTGATTTTGAGACACGCCAAAACAGACCCTTTTTCCAAACTTCTATTCCACACTTTCACTCACTCTCACCCACTCTCTCTCTTCTCTCCTTCTTGGAATGGATCACACAAAATTCACCAACCAAACCAACCTCCTCACTTCTATTTATATATAAAGTCCCAGCATCAACACCACGGCTCCTGTGAAACTACTTTTCCTTCCATGGAGGAGAAGGAGGGAGGCCTAGATTGGATTTTGGTGTCATTTAATATCCACAAGTAAACTATAATAAAGTATGTATCACGTGCTCATTATTACTTGTCCCACATCCAATTAACTTTTAATGCCAATCAATCAACCAATCATTCTTTGGTCTCATTTTCCTCCCAAGTATGAGGTTAATTAAACAATTTGTACCCTTCATACAAATGCCTGCCTATGGGTTGACAAAATAGCAACATGGAGAAAATAAAGCTTGAGAAAAATATACTAAGTTTGAGGGAAAGGGACGAAGAGGATGTTTCATTTTATTTGAAAAGGAAATCCTTTGGATGTGTTGAACAAACAAACAATGACAAAATAACATAACACAATATTACAAATCTAATCTAATGGTGGTCAAGAAGGAGAGGGACTAAACCATCCATTATAGCCCATTACAAGTATAAATGGAAGGAAGGAGTGAAGGCGAAAAGCGACGGAGGGTGGAATAGAATAATAGAATGGATGAGGGTATATAGGATGGGATGTGAATGGAGAAAGTAGTCTTTAATAATAATAACTTATTCTGTTATTTGTATCAATTTCAGCTGTCACAATCATGGACAAGGAAGATAAATAAAATAAATACCAAACAAGACTGTGGAGTAGATGACCCTTCGTTTGTTCCTCTCTCTCTTCATACCAAGGCAAAATTAGAAAGAGACCCACACAAATGTACAGTCACCATCCATAAAATGAAAATGAAAACTGGCCAAGCCACACGTGAAGTGATGTGTGATGCCCTTCCTTCATCTTCGACTTTCTCGCCCATCTGCCCACTTTCCCATCTTGTATTGCAACGGAGAAGCCATAGAGTCTAACATTACAAGGGATGGGAGAAAGCGACGGAGAGAATGACATATTTAAGATGGTGATATGGGACATGATACTCCATCCTCCAGAGACATGCATGCTTTTGTAGGCATTGCTTCCTTGGGGAAAGCAACTCGACCAAAAACTCAATGATTTAAAGGTGGAAAGAATGAACGCCTGCTTGTAATTACACAACTAAGTTGTGCACAGAGCAATAAAGGACTTGGTGGAAACAATATTTTGTCATAACATACTCCATCCAGCTAAAAAACTTTCTCCACCCCTCTGTCGAAAAAATTTGGCAGTAGAGATATATTGGATGGAGTCGCCATTGTTCTTAACAATTAAATAAATAAAAGGCAATTACCGGATGACCTTACTCCAGACTTTGTTCCTCTCTCTCTTTGAGAGTTAGAGTATAGAATAATGGTGTAATCCAATTCCATTCATTCACTCAATTTGTTGGTTCGTCGCATGCAGTTACTTTAGTTTAGTCAAATATAATGACAATGACATTGACCGAGTGAGTTAAGTGCTACTATAGCTAAGCTAAAAGCTTTTTAATTAAAGTCATGACCAAACTCTCTCCCTCTCTCTGTTGCACGCTCTACATGCCTAAAAGTTCCATTAGGTGCTCAATTCATTTATTTAGATGTAATTAAAAGTAGGTGAAAGTTAATTGAGCGAGTGGGTCCTCATGCTTTTTAAATTATGACAGATTTGATTTGCTTTTGACTTACCAGACCACCAGAGGAAGGGGGAAATCCAATCCAATCCTCTTTGCTTTCTCCTGTTCTGTCTTCTTTTCTCTTCTCAGAATAAATATATGAGACCCGGTCTCTCGATTTGCGATTTGATTTGATTTGACCTGAGAGATTTCTTCGGAGCCTTGAGTGTGATGAGACCAGAAGAAGAATTGGATGGGTGAGAGTGGGTGACGATGAAATGAATAAGAAAAAAGATCAAACCAAAATCCTGCGACCTTAACCTGCTTCTTCTTCTTCTTCTCAGAGTCAAGTCCTTTCTTCCTTTAAAAGAGGTGAGGAGAGAGAAAGCAACTGGTTTTTCCTCTGCTTGGGAGAGAGTCTTTGGTTCGTTTGATGTGAGTGCCCTCGCCTACTGCCAGATTGGAACTGAGGAGTGGAAAACGTGGCCTCAACCTGAAAAGAGAAAGCAAAGCAGGCGGAGGGCCGTTTTTCTCTCTTCTCTCTTCTCTCTCTCTCTCTCTCTCCTCATAAAGCTAAATATAAAAGCACGTTTCCTCCAGCGTCCACTCTCATGTCCATACATCATCGTGTGAACAACAAAAGAACATAATATTGCTTATTACTACGACAGGATATGAAAAAAACGGTGGTCTTGTCTCATTTTCTCCTTGTATCGTCAGCCTCAAGCATTTCCATGTCCAAAATAGCGTGTATTTAAATGATTACCCTTGGTGGCACAGAGGCGAATTCAACCTCTGGTTTCAGTGCGGGGTGGGTTCGAATCC
Source organism: Isotomiella minor (assembly GCA_034696445.1). Classification (NCBI taxonomy): domain Eukaryota; kingdom Metazoa; phylum Arthropoda; class Collembola; order Entomobryomorpha; family Isotomidae; genus Isotomiella; species Isotomiella minor. The sequence continues at coordinate 11,647 of JAQIWU010001582.1, forward strand.
CCCCGTTAAAGTCTGTACGGCCAAGTCAAGCAGGCCTATCCAAACCTTGAATTACTTCTGCATGCACGTTTGATAATCGGTAGCATGGAGTATAAGGTCGTACAGACAAGCCACAGGGTAGTCCAATATTTTTTGTGCATCCTTTTTGCTTCTCTTCTTTCTTTCGTGGAGTTGGAAGTCGTCTCATTCATTCGAGCCGAGAAGAAGAGAAGTCAGCTTTTGTTGGTGGTGGCGGCATTCATCCTCATCACATCACGAATACCACGACGGAAAACCTGAAAAACTTATTATTTTACAGTGATTTGCAAGTGACCTGACCAGTGACGAGGTCACTATCCACGTAGGTAAGTAAGTAATCCTAGCAAAAACACATAATAACAGCCTTCTTCGTTTCCTCATTATTTTTGGTGTGATGTACTTTACTTTTTGCAGGCAGTTCTTCGTCCTCCTTTTTGTCCTTCCTTCGTGGATGGATAACTGAGTTGGTTGATGATAAGTTGCTCTTTGATGGTGCTGATCTAGTCGGTGTTTCCTGCAAAAAAGATGGACATGGAGGAGGACTCTTATGCAAAGTACAATGAGGAAGAGGACGATGATGATGATGAGGAGGAGGAAGACGATTGGGAAGAAGTCCCCATGCTCATGTCCACAGACGAAGGGGCCAAGGATGGCGTTGGGATCCCAGAAGGAGGGCTCGTGATCACAGTTCCACGTGGAGATGGACTGTCATTTAGTCAAAGTACGAAAAAATACCCACCGTCCAACGACGAGAATGATTTACTTATTTTGGTTTTATAGGAAAGAAGGGTCTCAGCCCGGACGACTTGTTGCGACTTCGACTTAACAAAAGAATGAGAGAAAGGCAGGTCGTCCTGCATAAAGTGCATCTGCTCTGCTGCATCTCGAGGGGACTATTGCTCAACGAAATGACAAATCGGGATGAATTCAAGGCATTGGCTGTATCAAGAATGTCGGCGAATTACTTGAGCTCGGAATGGAAGCCCGATTTGGCCACTTTACGGTATACTCTGAAATGGTTTCGATTTGAGTACTGCTCAGGGAACAAATCGGGAAGCAGCAGTGGTGATGATGGGTTCTGTGACGAACAGAGCATTGCCGAACTGGAAGAAGAGTTCAAAAAGTACTTTGTGTATGAGGGGAAGCCACAATATGTTCAAAAGTTTTTGCATCGGGTCCTTCTGTTCGTCATTTTTGCTCGCGCAGTGGGACTTGACAGTCGATTTGTTTGGAGCCTGCAACCTATTCCTCTAAAACCAATGGCGGAAGATGTGTTAAAAAAACAGAGTGAGCCGAGAAAAAAGCCGAACAATGGATCCACTTCTTCAGCAATAGAAAAGAACACTACTAAGAAGGCAGCGTCAAAGACGAAAGCAAAAATTGGGGATAAAGAGGACAGCAGTAATGAAGACGATGAGGAAGATTGGGTAAAATCAAAATCTCAGCCCAAAAGACGAAGGGCACCTGCCAAGAAAACGGCGAAACCCAAGTCTAGCAATATAGCAGCCAATTACTGGGGAAAAGACTATTGGGCAGAAGTGTACGTACCGTCTTTAAAAACTTGGGTGTGTGTGGATGTTGACCAAGGCCCTGCTGGCGTTGTTCCAGCAAGTTTAGAGGTGGGTACAATAAAGCTTTTTCTTGGTTTATTCTATAAAATTGAAATCATTGTTGTTTTTTCTTCCGATATTTAGGAAAAAGCGTCCAAACCGTTGTTGTACGTATTGAGTTTTGACAATCAAGGAGCAGTGAAGGACGTGACCAGGAGGTACGCTAATAAATGGCTGACGCAGACTATGCGTTCTAGGGTGGACACAGAATGGTGGGAAGACGCAATAGAATCGTTTTTGGGCCAAGATTCGCCCAAAGACCGTGCCGAGGACAAGGAGTTAGAACTGTCGGTTAAGAGAACGGTGTCAGCACCCATTTCAAATGTTGCTGAGTAAGAAATCTAGCAATAATTATTATGACTGACTAGTCCGAGTGATTATATAAAGAATTTCTTTCTTGCAGTTTGAAAAATCATCCAATATACGCACTGTCCAAAGACCTCAAGAAGTACGAAGCTCTATTTCCTCCCAATGTTCAACCGTCAGGAATTGTAAAGGGATATCCGTATTACCTAAGGGAGCATGTTAAAACGTTGCACACCAGAGAAGTTTGGAAGCGCGACGCAAAGGTGGTGCGGATTGGAGAAGAGCCGTACAAGCTGGTTAAAGGACGGCCAAAGATGAACGGAGTAGGCTTAGACAATTTCGTTAATTTCATCAGAGCACCAAAATTGTTTTTTAATGATACAAATGTGTGTTGTTGCAGGAAATAGGAAGTGTTGCCCCAAATGATACGCTGACAGAATTGTTTGGTGAGTGGCAAGTTACCAATTATATCCCACCCATTGCTCGGAATGGCAAAGTACCGCGGAATGAATACGGAGGAGTAGATCTTTTTAAACCAGAAATGCTGCCCGGAAATACAATGCATTTACCGAGTAAGAAGAGTTGCATTTATAAATTTATCGGTGGGCTGTACCAATCACAAACTAAATTTAATTCCGTTCCTATTTCAGTTCCAGGATTGCTCAGAATTGCCAACAAACTGAGTTTGGATTGTGCGCCGGCGTTAGTTGGATTTGAATTTTCTTCAATGCGATGTCGCCCAGTTTTTGATGGATTTGTGGTCTGCAAAGAACATGCTGACATATTGCTTGATGCCTGGAATCAGGTTTGTCAATGCCGAGATTAGATTACTTAATTCAATTGGAATAATACATTTTTATGTCCTATGTCTAACAGGATCAAGACGAGCAACGAAAAAAATCCGAGGATAAGAGAGTTCAGAACATCAGAAAGTTATGGAAAAGGGCTATACGGTGGGTCATCGCCGGTAACAGATTGCACAAAAAATATTTATCACCACCACCTCCAATACATGATCCGACACCTTCTACTTCAAAATTTTCACCTATTGAAGCTAATTCAACGCCAAATTCGAAGCGCTCCAGAGGCGAAGATAAAAAGGAAAGTGACCCGCCAGAACCCCCAACTGCCAAGAGACCTCGAAAAAGACTGTAATTATTTATAGGACAATCACTATTATTAAAGGATAGTGCCGATGATTTATGTTTATCAACCCTAGGGTCTAGTTTTATATATGTGACCGACGTTGACATGTTTTGACATATTTTGCGCCCCTTCCACTTTCTGTAACGTACATAATGGTATTCAAAGAATTAAAAGGCTGCTACATTTATATCGTTCGTATCAGTAATTGTTATTAGCGACTACAATTAATTTCACCCAACGATCAACCTTTACACGTTTACGGATGTGCAAAAACAATCCGAACAATGTATACAACCTCTGGTCACACTACCATACAGAGTAAGAGCAGAATAATACACCCACGATGCCACACCTTCACAGGACAGGAACAATATGATTGCGATTAACAGACAGGTACATAAGGGGCACAACGAGACACTTTTTAATACCCTTGGTTTTGCGTTTGCCAACATCTTTTCAACCTCAAACACGAGAAGTCCACAGCCCTCGCTCAGAAGCCTTCAATTCATTATTATTAGTGCCCCCTTGTAGATAGTCTTTCTACCAATAGAGAACCGAAATGACCATGCTGATGGGAATGAAAGGCAGAGGACAATGTAATTACCCTTTGGGTCCAAGTCCAAACTCCTTTGTGTTTAACAAGCTTTGCAATAAATACCACGATCTGGCAGAGTTCCTACATCCCACCACCTCACTTAACTATGGTATGGCGGTGTAGTGAAGGGGGGCAGACGTTTTCATCAACTGTTGGAGAAAGCCGACTGGGTATAGGTATTCGTATAAATGCATTGTCTGGGTGAAGATAGAGAGCGAGAGGGTATTCCTTCAGCTTTGGATGTGCGAGTGTTGAGACAATCTAACGAGGATGAGGCGACGGATAAGTTTTTCTTTTTCTTTTTATTTCTGCGAAAGCCTGGGTGCATTATCCTGTCCCTTCAAATAGATACAAGATGAAAAGCGTGACATCATTCTGCACAAATTTCTTAGTTTGG
>JAQIWU010001583.1:0-15718 GCA_034696445.1 Isotomiella minor
AAACGACGTTACGACACAAATTTGATTGAAAAACAAAGTTTATTTAGAATAAAACAATAATTGCAAATAATTATTGTGTAATTATATCTGAGAATGGGTGAGTCTACGAAGGGGTGGGCGCAGCCCATTCCCGAAGTTCCGTAAATCATAACCGAGGCTAAAACGGGCACTTAATGCCAAAGGCAATAAGTGCTTGTAGCTATTATTTACAAAGCACGACACCAAAAGGGCAATAATCACATTTAAATAATTTTGACAAAAGAACCCAACAAGTCAAGCAAAAACATGCCGGATTCGACGACGGACGTGGACGAAGTCCACTCCCTGGAGTCGAAGGAAAGCAAAAACAGATTACAAGAGGCGCTTAACGCCGAAGGCGGTGAGTGCCTCCCTTGCCGGGATGGAATTCAATTTCCATTCCGGCTTGTAGCTTTTACTTACAAAGGTACACTTTCAAAAAGCAATATTTACATTTAAAGTTCAGAAGGAGTGTCATGTGTGTTATCATCGACTGGAGGCGATAAGCTAGTGATGCGTCTGTGTAAAGGAAGGACCTCTGGATTTCTTTCAAAAAACCCTCTGAAATAAAACAATTTTGTATAGAAGTTGACACTGCAATGAATGACTTTACCCTTTTCTCAGTGGATGTTCGTGAGGAATACCAAAGTTCATATCCTAATTGTTCCGCAAACCTCTTGAGCTAATCACTGGTGGCTTGATATGGATCACTGCCCTTCACTGTCGTTCGACGAGATCGCTGTTGAACAAGACTCTTTCCATTGCAGTTGACATGACTGTGTCTGGCTCCGGACTGTGGTGGTTTTGGTTGGAAGCTTCAGCCTTTTATAGGAATGAATAGACCTTGAGAAAAAGGTCGTTCTTCCTTTGTAAAGTCGAAGGCCATCTGAACAAAAGGGTGGCCTTGAAGCACCAAGAAAGGATTCAAGGTCGTTGATCATAAATAATCCATAACAATGGATGTCCTTGGTTTTAAACTTACCAAGGTCAACTATCTTTATATAAAAAAGGAACAGAATCACATATCTCTCACAAGGCAGTAAAATGCAGTCCAGTGCGGTTGATCTCGTCTTTGGGAATTTTCTTCTGATGGGGGAAATTTCCATTGGTCTTCATCTTGATCAAAATATGACAAAGTTTTCATGGCAAACTACACAATATGCTCCATGATTTTTGGCAGCATCCACCTTGTGTGTTTTGGTTTTTATTGGGGGTGAGATTTTCGAAATGAGCGTTTTCCACGGCATGGTTTGCATTTTCTTGTTGTCTCGATTTGTTTTGAAATGTCAGTCCATATGATCTTTGTGCGTCTGCTTGTTATAAAATGGCTGATCGCAAGTTTTGCATTTGGATGGTGAGGATATGTGGGGAGTTGCTGGATGAGTTGCTCTTTAGAAAAGTCGGATGGTAACACATTTTCAAGACCTTTAGAGGTCCAGTAATGATATGTCATTTCTGAAAGGAATAAAACAAGGACTTTTGTAAAAACTTTTATTAGTTGTCATTTCGCAGCGGAGCAAGATGGATTCATTTTATCTTCATTTGGAGTCTAATGCCTCCTCAAAGAATTTTCGCGACAATACGATAAGCAATTTTAGAAATGAAATTGTCCCGGTTTTGGAACTGGAAAATAATTGCTACGAGTGTGCTCTTGTGGACGTTGGCTATGTCTTCAGCGAACCGGAAATTGCAATGGGCTCAAAGCTTTACACCGTCACCAGTGTGAAAAGTTTTATGATGTCTGGAACTCAATCGTGTCCCTTAAGTTTTCTGCTGTACACTGGTTTATCGGGTCTGCAGAGTGGAACTTCTCTGTATCAGCCGTCCTATGTGAAAAACACTGTATTTCGATCTCTTCTACCAGAGTCTTGGAAAGATGATGACATTGTCATTATTCATTATCAGAGGTTTCAAGAGGTTTTAATTGTGGAGGAAAATGCGACGGAAGCAGATCGAGATGCAGTGATTAAAAATTCAATTGTACAAAGGTTTCCACTTTTAACCCTGCAACACACACTTGACAAGAGCCAAACTTTATTGGAATACTCAGGAACTATTGCAACTCACTGTGAGCGAATTGAGCAAAGGAATATTGCAATCAAGGAGAATGTTATAGAAGTGACAAGTACTCCAAAGGTTGAAGGTGGTGTGAACAAAAGGACCCTCACAAGGACTGTGGATTGGCATGTATTTAAAAAAGCGAGGGAATTAAAAGTCAGTTTTGACAGAGTGAAGAAGGAAGTGACGGCATTGTGTTCTGGTGTTGACGTAACCATGGAAGTGGAGGTGTGGGATGTGCTCTGTACGCAGGACCGCGCTTTGTACAGCTTTCATGACTGGATGCAAGAAGAGTTTCGACGACCTCTTGGGATCAATATCTACAATGGATATGTATCTCTTTGGCACTATGCCATTGAACCTATGGTGATTTGTCAAATAGTACCTGAGTTGGAAGAGGTGATGGGTTTGACAGAGTTTACGGTGCATGGGCAAACTGAAAGCACGTTTGCGAAAAAGGGAGGGTTTTTATATGATAAGAAACACGGTTCCCGACAACTCTATTTGTATACGGATTTGATTGATTACATTCATGTTGGAAACTCAACGGCTCCACTGCTGCGGGTATTCAAGTACGACGGAGAGAAAAACAAACAACTAACTCAGCAGGAGTTTACCCATTTGCAGTACAAACCTATAGTCAAGGAGAATGTGCAGGAGATTCACATTTATTTAAGGAATGAAATGAATCGCCCACCCGCCATAACACTTGGTACCTTTACAGCCACACTCCATATCCGGCGAAAGTTTTGAGGGTACTTAAGCCACACATGTGCGCCTGGACCTGTCATTGTAGTTTTAACCACAGACACAATACAAGATGAATTCCCTACACGATACGACCACCTTTGACCTTGATGCGTTAGTGAAGTTTTTTGACCCCACCGTCCAAGTGGGGCGGGGTGACACATATGAGCCAACATACAGAAGGCAAAGAGGCTATGGGATTGGCTCAATTTTTGCAAGCATTGGGAGGTGGCTCCTACCTTTTGCTAAAAAGTATGTGCTACCGAATGCGGTGGAAATGGCAAAAAACGTGGCCAGTGACGTCATGAATAGCGGAGGGAGCTTGAAAGAAAGTATCAAGGAGAGCTTAAAAGAGCGTGGTATTCAGGCATTAAAGAACACTGCATCAACGATCATGGGACAGTCAGGTTCTGGAAAGAGAAGGAGGAGGAGGAGAACAAAAAGCCGCTCAAAGAGCTTAAGAAAGGTTCCACGTTTACAGATTGGAAAAGGAAAGCGAAGAAAGAAGTCGAAAAAGTCTTACAAAATTATTAAACAGCGAACTTGTTACGACTAAATAATGGCAACCCCACGTGTTGACCTTCTTCGTAGCGAAACTCAGATTTTTGAAGAGCCTAGCTATGACGTTAGCCTTGTGTCGACCACTAGCGTGGAAGTGCATCCTCAGTCGGCCATTGCAAATGAATCGTCGCCAATTGTCTTTTTTGTGAAGGCAAATGATACTGGATATATTGATTTAAAGTCTTTCAAGCTATATATTCGTGGAAAGATAACTGACGACAAGGGGAAAGAACATGCGGCCATCGCAGACGCTGCTGTTGCCTCTTTTAACATTGTCAACAACTTTGTCGACTCTTGTTTTGACAAAGTAACTGTTCATATTAATGAGGTGGAGGTGGGAAAAACAACAGGATACCCATACATTGCATATATTGAGCATTTGCTTGGGCGCTACAAGGACTACCATGAAACTCTATCGGAAGCTGGTTTGTTTATGAAAACAGCAAGTGAGAAAAACTTGGGCGATCCTGGAGCCGTCAAACGGCAAGCGCTTGTAGTTGAGAGCAAAGTTTTCGAAGGAATTTCCAACATCAACTGCGATTTATTCAGATCTGATAAATACTTGCCACCTACTTTGGACCTGAGGGTCACGCTTTACCACACCTCAGATGAATTTCGCTTAACTAGTGTGGGCACTGCAGCCAAGAAAGTAAAGTTTCAGCTGTTGGAAGCAAAACTTTTGTTTGAGCGACACTACTTGCAGCCATCAATCAACTTGAGCCATTTACAGGTGTGGCAAAAACACCCAGTGTGTCTGCAAATTCCGAACACCATTTTAAAGAGCTATGGGATTCCGGAGAAATCGCTTACAAATACAAATGAAACCATTCTATCGGGTCCAGTGCCAAACTACATTGTGGTGGGATTAGTATCACAGAAAAGTTATGTTGGAGCGCTTGACTGCAGTCCTTTTGTATTTGATCATCACACACTCTCATCCTGCAGTCTTACGATTAATTCAGATCAAGTGACCACAGAGACTATAGAACTTGATGTGGCTGAAGGGCGGGTGGCTCAGGCATATGTGTCGTTGATGAAAAATATGCTATCGGACTCGGAATGCCCCAGTCTTCTTGATCTAAGTTTGACAGAGTTTGCGAGTGGCGGGAAGATGTTTTTCTGTTTCAATGTTAGAAAGTTCAAGCATGAAATGCTCCTGCCGGCCCATGGAAATTGTGTAATTACTTTCAAGTTTAAAACGGCAACGACCGAGATTCTCAACGCAATTGTCTACGCGTCTTACTCAAGCGTGCTACACATTACAAAAGATAAAAACGTGTATTTTCGATAATGATGACCCACGAGTTAATGGAATGTCTGAGTGACATGGAAGGAAAGAAAGACATGCAATATGATGTTATACCAATTAATGACCTAGACACATATCAAGTGGAGCGATATCCCCTAGCCCTGGTGGTCAATACGGACCCTTCAGATATGCCCGGAAAACACTGGACCGTGCTGTTTCAAAAATCGCAATATGCTGAGCTGGAAGGGTTTTGTAGGTAAGTGTGCATTAACTACCGATGCTTGAATGAGCCAAAAATTTTGCAACAGTTTAGGAACGCCTCTGTTTGACTATGGGAAACCGTTTGTGGACTTTATAAAAAGGCATGGCGCTTACTCTCAAAACTCTCGAGCGTTTCAAGGGGTTTATTCAGAAGAATGTGGAAAGTTTTGTCTCATGTATGTCTACTGTCGCCTACACGGGATGTCGCGTCAAAAGATTTATGAAAAGTTTTCAAATGATTTGAGCAAAAATGATGTAATTGTAAAAAGCTTTTTCAAGCGAAATATTTTTAATTCGATCTTACGAAAAAGATTGAAACATTTGTAAATAAAATCATTTTACAAAACGAAATTCGTCCCAACTTATTGGTGGTTGTTTCACTTCAAATTGGTGGAAAAGCTTTGCTTTCACACCAGGGGTCAGCAGTTTGTCTGGTATCATCTTGGCAACTTCAAAAGTTCCGCGTGAAAGTTTGTTTTTTGCATTTCCAAGACCTCTCAGTACCGCAAATATGTCGGTTTTTCCAAGCTGATACCCATCCGGTAGGATTATTTCGTCATTTTCATTGTACCGCACCCCATTATTCCACAGGGCTTCCAACATTTGACCACCACGAGGATTGTTTTGCAATCGGGGTGGAACACTAAACGGTAGGATAAGATTTGATGGTGCATTCATGTCTGCAATTTCCGGTTTACTCTCTACAGGTGTGGTATTAACCATTTTTTTGACAATCAGTGGTCTGTTCATTCTGTCTTGTTTTTCCTTTTTCAAACTTCGATCCAACATATTGAAAACTTTGACCTTGATATCGTCAGGTAGAGCCTTGTTTTGCAAAACATGCTGCTCCCCAATCTCGAGTTCATTTTCTCTTTGAATTTCGTCATCATCAAACATTGATTTGGAAAAATTTTTCCAAATGTGTTCTGGAACCGCTTTAAATCGTCTATTCATTTTTCAAAAAGTTTGCTGGCTAGGTAGGATAGTGCAATCGGTAATATGATTGGTAAAAAACCACCTCCTTTCTGAATTAAAAGTCGTCTTTTTGACTGGGCGGTACCCTGTCGGAATGCCAAATTTAAAAGTGCTGCCCTGTGTGGTTTGAGTTTTAGTAATCTTGACTTTGCAATTGGACAATTGCGATTGACCACGTTCAGACAGCACTCACAAATGGCCTTCAGTTCAGGAATAGACGCCTTCTTTATAATTGACTTTAATTTTTTTGATGGGCTTTTGGAAAGTTTTTTTAGAAATTTGACATTCTTGAATGCTTGTTTAGCCATCGATGTGTACAGTGCGAGTGTCAACAACAGAATGAGGATAAAATGAACAAATGGATCCGTTTTATTTCTTTTTGAGAGCTTGTTTGTGATTCATATAATCATTTGACATTCGTTTTAAATATAGACTATAATACTTCATAAAATGAGCGTCCATCATCACGGAGCGCTTCATTTGGTTTCTGTACTTTGACAATTCGCCATACTCTCCAGTTTCCTCCAAAAGGTGGATATACTTGTGATAAGTGATAAACAAACTATCGTCAAAATATTTTTTTGAAGATTTTGCAACAAACAACCCTAGTAATTCCAATTCGTCGGGATCGCATCCATAAATCATCCTCAATTTCTGATTGGTTCTGCCATTCGTAAAGTGTCTAACTAGCCTCACGTCCATTTCTTCTTGTGTAGCCATGACGAGTCTGGAGCAAAAATATACCACGCTCGATCAGCCAGGAGCTTTTACCAATCCAATCAATTTTGCAAGGCTGCAAAATCAGGGATTGAAAGACGTGAAAAATGCGCTAAAGAATGTAAAGGCCTATAGACTGCATGCTCAAGTGCGCAAAAATTTTAAGCGAAGACCCTACATATTTACTGGGGTTGATGAGATTTGGGGGATGGATTTAGCTGCGGTACCTCATCCTAAATCAAACTACAACAAGCACTGGATTCTTTGCTGCGTTGATGGATTGAGCAAAATGTGTTTTCTAGAAGCATTGAAATCAAAGCATTCTGATGAAGTGATTAGAGGATTCAAGAAAATCACAGAAAGGACAGGAAGAAATCCAAAAAAGTTGGAATTTGATCATGCCAAAGAATTTCTTTCAAAAAAGTTGAAAGCTTTTTGCAAGGAGAATGGTATAGAAATGTTTACAATCAATGGATTGCAGAAAATTTCAATTATTGAAAGGCTAATTCAAACTGTTTTCCGCATCATCGAGCGATATAAAACTCAATTTAATACCAAACGTTTTGTTGACAAGCTTCAAATTTTTGAAGACATTTACAACAGCAGCTATCATCGAACAATAAAACGTGAACCCAAATCGGTGAATAAATCAAATGAGATGGAGGTGTTTGATGAACTATATCGCAAGCACTATTCTGCTAAAACAAGAGAGAAGGTACTTACCTTAAACTCTCAAGTTCTCCGAAAGGTTGACAAAAAGCTTTTCGAAAAGGGCCGCAAACCTACATTTCATCCGACACCATATTTTATTCACGCTATAAAAGATACGACACCAATTACATATACCCTCAGAGAGGAGGATGGCGATATACTGGAAAGACCATACTACAGGAGGGAACTGTTTCCGATATGATGATGAGTTGGTTTAAAAAACTCGAAATTTGCAAAAATTGCAAATGTGTATGTGTCTGTAAGGACAATATAATAATTCGCCAGCTGTCTAAAAGGCTGTCAAAACGACGACGTGCAGCGCGAATGCCTGACTTTCTTTGTGAATGGGAAAAGCAACTTGATTTGAATGACAAGGATCAGGTTGAAATGCATAAAAAAGCAATTGAACAATGGGAGAAACATACCGGTTTACAAGACGATGGAGAATAAACCACTTCATGGATGTTGCTCAGCTCAGAGAAAGAACGACACTGACTTCACTTTTCAACTTGCCTTTTAAACTACCTTAAACGACCTTGAATTTTATTGAACTCTAGTGTCCTTGAATTTATTTGAATGGATGACCTTGAACCCTTTTGTTCAAGGTTGATCGAACAATAGCCTATTGTGTTGTTAACCTTGAAAAGAAGTATAAAAGGGAGACCTCGCCAGTTTCAAATCATCAGACGCAGTCTTCCTCAGCAGAAAGATGCCGTTCGACTTTCAGTGGTGGTCAAAGATAATCTCCTCCAGCCCAGCTCGCCCCCCACACTGTGCTGGTTTCAAGCTCAAGGATTTTGAAAGTGCCACGGGGGTCGGTCTGAAGGAAGGAACTCACTATCTTGTGGATGGTGTTCCTCGGACCGTTGTTTGCGACCACGAGAATTGTCAGATTGGGGTGGAATATGAGTATTTCTTTATGTGGTTGGTGGCCCAGAATCACTTGAATCCTAACGCTTGGAAGTGTCTCCGGCCAAAGCCAGATAATCGCACCGGCGATGAAGATGAAGTTGACGATGGTGGAGTTTCCGAGCGGAGGCACAGAGACAACGCAGGGCTTCCAAACTATTGTCATCCGTCCCTCAAGATTGACGGATGTTGTGGGTTCAAGTTGGCGGACGGACCATTGGCAAATCGGTTGGAGCCAAATGAAGAGTTTCGTGAGTGGATTCCTCGTCAAGCTTGGCACTATAATCCTGTAAGTTGCGCCGCATATACTGTTCAGTGTGGTCACAATGGGGATTGTGATCCCTGGGCGTTGGTGCGCTGGATAATGATTAAGCTGATTGCGACACAAGTTCTTCCCGAAGCTATTGAGGGTAAGTGGTATTGAAATTAATGGCTTTTTGGCTCATTAATTTTAATATCCCTTATAGAGCCATGGAGGGTGATTGAGGAGGAAGGGTGGAGGGCTTGTCTGCATGATGCTGAGAGTTATCAAATGTTGATGAGGAGCCCATCAATGTGGCCTAGGAGCCAAATATGTTGGCGCCCAGAGAATGTGGAGCGTATTGGTGGTGATGACGAAGCCGGTATGATTTTTAAATTTAAATTTTTTAAACTTTTCAAACATATTTTGTATTTTTTTACAGAAAATCGGTTTCGTCTTAGGTACTACTATAAAGCAGTTCCTAATGGCCCTTTAATGATTCATTTGAAGAGATCTCCTAAAACGGGCAATGCGGATATGTACATGAATTTTTTGCTTCAAGCGGACACTCTACCGCTGATTGACAAACTTTGTACATTTTGGGTTTCTGCCGGGCAAAACAAGGATCAGCTGCGAGCAATATTGACCAAAAGCCTTGAGGCGATTGATTCTCCACCAGACCCGCGCGCCACTCGGCGTGTTTTGTACTAATTTTTTTATCATTTTTGAATAAAGAATTGGAATGTAAATACAAAAATATCAGTTGCTGTTTTGATTTCATCATGACTACATCAATGCCTGAGGATGCCTGCATGGGTTCTGCGACAAGTGATTATTCAGAGCGGTGTGTGCTAACACGGGAAGTTCTCGTTTTGCTCGTTTTTCTGAGCTGTATTTGCACCAGCCTCATTTTTCTTCAAATTTGGATGGCTTCAGAAACATTCAAACTCGCGCAAACTTTGGACAAGTTGGAATTTGGAACCAACAGCTTAAGGGAAACCTTTGCTATTTTGTTCAATCATACTAAAAAACGTGAGTAATCCCACCTCCCCCGGGAGGGGGAGGGGTCGGACCTCGGGGTTATGCGCCGCTGCGGCGCATAGTATATGGGGTCCGCAGCGGACCCCATAGTCTATGTCACCCTAAAGGGTGACATAAAGCATCAATCGGCCTTATGGGCCGATTGATGCTCCCTATCACTCACACTATGTGTGAGTGATATATTACTCGCCCCTTGGGCTCGTATGACAATGATTAATAACTTTTTTTTTCAATTACAGCGGATTTTCCATTTTAATCTGATTTAAAAATTGTAAAATGTGGATCATCTGGGAATAAAAATGTTGTATATCGAAATTTTGCAGTTTGATCCAAATTTATACATACATAAGAGTATGGAATTTCATCGATATATTTTAGCATATCTTCCATGACTTGATTTTTCCGCCCCCCGCTCATTTGTCTTGCCAAAGTTAGGAGCCACTGCGAATCCCTAACTGGTCTAAATGCGATAATGTGGGTCGCCTGTAGAGTCAAATCCCTAAGTCCCTTGGAATAAAAGTTTTGAACGAGACAAATGATTGACACATTTCGGTGGTGTGACCCCCTGATAAAGGCGCTAAGTATTTGGGGCTTTTTTGCCAAAATGGGCATCTGATCATCTAGTACGTAAAGACTCGAGTCGGTCGCACCTTCCTCGGCAAAAGAATCGGGAACACCTTGCATGAATTCTACATTGGGGCAATCTTTTTTGATCTGACCAAAAAGGTTGGGTTGATAGTCATGATAACAATAAACGACTTTAGTGTGGGGTTTGTCAAATATCCATGGAGTTGAGAGAATTCGTGAAACTAGGGTGGATTTCCCAGAACCTGATGAGCCTTTACCAATAAAAGTCTGTGAGTACCCCCAATATATATTTTTTTAAATGGTACCTGCGATAATGACTCTACATGGCGTTCTAATTGTTGCCTCATAGTCCAGAATTTGAGATGTGTCCATCATGCAAATGAATTCGCAAATGAATGTATATGTACAAAAGACCATCTTTTTATTTACAATTCCATAGCATTATTGACAAATTCTCTGGCCGATTCGTCGAGCTCAGCATCAGTCATGTCTGCAAACTCTGAATTATCTCCTGGAACTTCGGCCTCGTACATTTTAATGGCAGGATTCCCATAGGCGAACGTCATCACACCGCAGGGACTGATCCACCGTTTGCAATCAAAAGCGGACAGCGCACATTTTCTGATATTGACAGTGTATAGCTTGGTTTTGAAACTCCGTATACCCGTATTTTCCGTATAAGTTTGTAGATTGTCAGTGAGACACCTAACATAGTCGTCAAATCTGACATCTTTGTCTATCGAAACTTTTGACACGCCTTTAGCTTTACATTCTGTGTCAACACTACCGCCAAAGTGTTTGACATATTCTATACTGTACATTTTCGGTCTTATAACAATGAACCGCTTAATTATGTTGTTGGCGTACTCGTCTTTAAAGTACCCGGGTCTTTTCTTATTGATTGGATTGTGAAATCTACCCCAGGTGGGGTGGTTACTGTCGTAAACAGACATGTCAAACCTATGACCATCCTCCCGCATCATCTCATATACATCCTCTACATCACGTACTACAAGAACCAAACTATCTGTGTCTGTGTAGAGAACATCATGAGAACTAAATCTGGGAATGACGTAGTTGTAATAAAAATTTTGAATCAAAAACTTGGCTACACATAGACAAGTCGATCCTACTGCCACCAAAGTGTCGAGGGTGATTGATTCCTTTCGAAGACAGACAATAGCAATGTCATCTTGCTCATTTTCACTTCGGTTAATTATTATTATTCGGTCAGCATTTGGCTTTCCAACCCACTTTATCAACTCTTGTCGTGTTCGAACTATTCTCGCATTTAACCGTTTACGCTTTTCCTCTATCGTCTTTCCAAAAACTACATTGACCATGTCCTTTGTCCTTTTCTGACCCAGTTCGGTTGGTTCGTTTTTACGTTTCTCTGCCATAAAATAAACGTATGGTGCTAGCCATGCATCCTGATTAAATTTGACGGCATGATGTAGCTTGTCCAATTTCACACCGATCGAGAGCCAAAACTTTAGCAACTTTGAGTGCACTACATAGTTCTTGGCTGGAAAAAACGTAGCCATTAATCGATGAGTTTTAAAGGTAGTGGCTGGCAATTTCAAGTCCTCAAACATTTTTTTCTGATAGTCAGAAAGCAAATCATAATCTGCGTTTTCTCGTGTGTATATTGGAGGAAATTTGTCCATCATATCAATCAAGTTTTCCGGAATTGACAGATCGACTTCCGCAAAATATCCAACGTCTCCCTCATCATCAAAGTTCTGCCAAAACTGTTCACCTCTTGCCTGCATAAACTCTAGTTCCATATCTACACACCACTGAAACCCATCAGTGGGAAGCTTACTCATCAAACTGGCGCCGTACATGTTGACAGCATCCAAGTAAAGAATGTGAGACGTTGCTTTGTTTGGGTCGTAGTTTGACAGATACTTATTATTAGCCTCGTGGCTTCTAATGTTACCACAAGAACTCATTCCACCAAGTGCAGCTTTCCGACAAAACATAAACATGGTTCTGTCCTGAATGAGTTCGAGCTTTCGACCCGTAAACTTTAAGGCAGCATCCAACGACAATTGTGACAAAGAGATGTAGTGGCAAAGATCAAGATCAAAATCACGACTAATCTGATTTCTTAAAGACACAAGTGCATCAGCAAGTATGAGTACGTCTAATTCTAGATAGAGGGTGTGGTAGTCGCCAAACGTCTGCATATGAAACTCAGTCCACACCCGTTGTGCATGTGAATGATCCTCATCACTTATAGGCTTTTGAAGAATGTCATTATAGAATGCTGGGTGGCAATTGTGGTTCAGCAAATCTTGACACCGAATCAACATAAGAGTAAGGGTAAGACTGCTTTTTAAGTAGCAGATCGACAGATGTATCGGGAAAGTGGCAAAAGTATTTCCTGGTTAATTTAAAGTCCCGATTCACATCCATGCTCTCAGCAATTTTTGCCAATGAACTGCCAAAATATCGGTTGGAATCCAAGATTTTGATGCATTTATTAATGGTGAGTTGAACCACTTCTTCGCTATTTCCCATGATCACATCCAGATCATCAACAATTTCAGTCGTAGCATTGTGCAGAAGAAAAAGCCCATCATATTTTTTGCTGTTGTGAAAATACACCGAAAACAGTGGCTTGATTCGTCCATGAATATTACAACTCGAGTGGGCCAGTCCAACATACTCGTAGGGGGGTAAGTGGGAGTGGTGGCGATGAATGCGTTGATCTCCTAGAGGCAGCTTGCAGAAACAACAAGGGTGGGCTCGTCTTTGAAAGGGGTTCGACAAGATTTGTTCATCTTGAGTTGTAATGTTGATTGGGGTATTTTCCGCTTCACGATTAAACCGTCTAACATTGTCTTTCAGATCCTCCGAGAGGGCAATTATTTCGGATAAAAACCTCTTGACCACATTTTCTTGATCATTTTCTGCTCGATATTCATTCAAACACATCAAGTCACCTTTCCAGTCAATCAAAGCGTATGCATAACCATTGGGCTGGTGGATTTGAGTCTTGTGAATATATGAGGATTTATCAGGGACAGCAGTGTCTAACTTGGCGAGACTACACTCAAGGTCAGCAATGATAAAATAGGGCATTTGCTGAGTGTAATTAAAATGGCGAAATTTGAGAATCGGATTGCTAGGCAGTTCGGTTTTGCAATAGCCAAGTGCCGTACAAAAAGATTTGTGATGTTCAAGACTATCAGAATACCATGAAAGACACCAACGACAAAAGGTTTTGGCGCTAAAGCCTCTGGCTCTGCGAAATAAGGCACCCAGTTTTGTAATGTATGCATAATGACGACCTGCGTGTGTGTTAATTAACAACAAGTCGATCATAGTTTCCCTTTCCTCCTTACAGACGTGTAGAGTCTGCGTCCGAAATCTAATTTCTAAATGGACCATTTTCTGATCGGAGGCATGATTTCTGACATAATCCGAAGGAACAGGTTCTTCATCAGCCTCAAGTTCTTCATTATTCTGTTCTGATGTTGACATTTCCTTGATATCGTCATAGAGAAAGATTGAAAGTCCAATGTTGGGGTTGATCCGCTGGAACTTATCAACCTGCCGTACATCAAACGGAAACTTGATACCCTCCCACTTAACGTGACCACCATCAATAACTGACTCGAGATATGTAGTCTTGGTGAGTTGGTGATGGGTTGGAATTGGGTCAAGATAAAATTTTGGGCAGCAGTACACAGCACGCTTGAAACAATAGGGATCATCGCGAATTGGTGGTGAAATCAGTGAACGCTTGAATTTCAACAATTCTGGCATTTCAAAGTTGCCATTTCCAAAATAAGTGCTGGCCATAGCTATGGTGAGTTCAAAAGTTAAAATATTTTTGACAATCCAACCTGACGCCATTGAAGTAAAGCCGTCGATGCGGGTAGCAAATGAGTGGTGCATTTTTTTGAGCCCAAAGTTGATATCAGAATTTCCAAAACAGGAGAGAAGAAATGTGTTGAAGGTTGGAAAATTGTATTGAGTCGATCCGTCAGGTTGCATTTTGTAGAAACATACCGTGATTGTGAAATTAAATTTGAAGTGATTCCCCTCCCTCAGTCGACCTTGCAAAATACTTTTGATTTGTGGGCGTAGAATGTTGCAAAGGCCGCGAATGTCGTGGATTTCTGCTTGGGTTAAGTCGGCCTCGTACTTTGTCAAACCACCATCCATCAAGGATTGTGTTTGAACAAGGGAAATTGGGTCCCCACCCCCAATTTGCATTTCCCCTTCATCCAATTCGGGCATATTGTAAATGTCAGAGTGTGTGCTACGTAGGTGCAGCTGCATGTCACACAATGAGAAGAAGCGCACGTCGCACAACGGACAATATCGCTCCCTCAACTCATCGATACCAAATGTATCTGAATTATGCGAGATGAAATAAATAAGGAAAAAAATGAAGAATAAATGTACCAACCTTCTTGTGTTGTTTGGTGATGATCCTGACGACGGGAGCGTCTTTCAAGGGGTGTTTGCACGATATTATGTCTTCGCATATATCGCTGCGCTACTCTTGCCGAGAAACTGATTTCCGGATCTTCATCGTCGGAAGAATCCGAGTAATCCACAATACGAGACATATTTAAAATAGTCTCTCCTTAGGTTTTATGACGCGAACTGGAGGTATAAAATTTGAAATCAAACAAATTTGAAAAATTTTCAAAATTTTCGGGAACTTTCAAAATTTCCAAAAAAAATTGAACTCAGATTTTCATTATTGGTCGAAATATGAAAAAAAAATTGGGTAGGAGAAAAATACTTAAGTCAAAATTACCTTCTGATTCTCTTCACCCCAAATCAAAGTCACTTTGCGTTTCACTTCACTAAAATTTGGACTTAGAAAAACTGATACCACCCAAACTTTTGTAGAAATCTTGGAAGATAACCGACACAGATCTTGTCGATGCCGCAGCTGGAATGAAACTAAAGAGTTTCAAAATTAAAGGTTTCCAGCTTTATACCATTCGTTGAAGGTCATTCTTTTGTTAAACTGTTCCCGTTGACACTTCAAGGACGGAGTAACAAATCACTTCAAGGACGAAGCCATAAATCACGACTTCCAAATTGACACATGAAGGTCTTTTCCTAATCCCAAATCTTTTCAAAAAATAATGTTACGTCCCCAGGATTTGTACCCAGGTATATGATGACCTCAGTCACCCACAGACTTGCACCATGTCGACTCGGCTTGCCCCTTTTTTGAGTGACCTTGATGGAGTCACACCCCCTCTTGGGCTTCTTTTTCCGAGCTTATCTTCAAGGTTCTATGCCTGAAGACATGCGCCTTCTTACTACTAACATTCTTGGCAAGAAACAATAACCACATCAGTTTTGGGCTCTGCAAAAACAAGATATAAAACATTACAGCATTCAAATCATGGAATTTTTAATTTATCGTCAGCTCAGTTTAATTTAAGTTAATTTGTTGCATTTGTTTGTTTGTGTAAGTAAATTAGCATCAAAAGAAAGAATCCATTCATCATTGATCATCTCATCTCTACTTTTTTTAACAAGCCGACAACGATCATGCAACCGGATCCAATGAAAGTAGAAGAGACTTTATTTATAGTGTTTCGTAGAAAGGTAGCTATTTTTATGAACGCTTCCGTCCCTCTTCCTCTTGGAATTATTCC
>JAQIWU010001584.1:0-15718 GCA_034696445.1 Isotomiella minor
AATAAGGTTCTCATTGTGTTGTTTTTTTGCATTCAGACTTAAAACGTCAGGACATTACTTTGTACTTGTTGTTGGTGTGCCACCCTTATACCCTTTCTTCAAGTATTTTCAAACAGTTCAGTTTAATTAGGATGGAATGACGTCTGTTCCTGCGAATCGCTACCTTACCCGATGAAAGCCATAGGTGCATTTTTTGTTGCATATTATGGATACTAGATTTGCGTGTCATATAATTAAAGTCATTGTTGCACGTTTGCTCATGGGATTTGCATATTCATCAGCATACTACTCGGTAATAATGACTAAGTAAATGCTTCATTATAATCGCCACTACGGCGTACCAGTGGCCGTGACTTATGCTGACACATGATGAACGCTGTCCACACTATTGTCAGTATTGACACCCGTGATTCCGCCCATGATGATATTGACCACGAAAAATGCCAAACAAAGACGCAAACCTTTACAATCTTAATGCTTTATTGCGAAAAGTGACTTTGCAAATATCTGATACGGACGAGAGCACATATTGCGACATGTACATCCAATATCTCCGCCGTAAATCAACCTCTCATGTGCTGGAATTTCCCTTGAAAACTGTTGCATATTTTCTAATATTTAGATTATTTAAGAATGGCGAATTAAGTACATCCAATTCAGATGTCAGACAATTTTGGGACAATAAATTACAGCACAATAGCTAGTTGATTAGTTTCTTCCGGTTGGAACAAGATGAAAAGTGGTATATTTAGGACTGAAAATGTTGTTTTCCTAATTGTGAGGATTTTTAATCGCAAATTACTGTAAACGGAAGGTCATCATTAATCATTGCGTGATGCACCGCGGATTTTCATGCAAACCTGTTTAACGTTTTAGTAGAACTGGAGTAGGATGGCTATTGTTAAGCTAACGTCAACAATAGGCACTCAAAAGCCGGTTGGTTATTTCATAAAACCGACTGGTGCCATCATCGCTACGCAGTAAGACAAGGTTGAGGCATACAAAATGATTCACGAAGGCATTTTGCATGACCTGTAACATTCCACGTATCACGTCCTCATGAAATGATGAACCCAATGATGTCATGCTCATGATCCTGACTTTTTGTATTATGCAGGAAAGGGGTCAAGTGAACCGAGCTTTTGAAAATGAAGGCCCTGGAGTTCAAACGAATGGACACGTTGTTGCAGCACGTGGCGCAAATGGAGAACTGACATCAACTGTAAATGACCATTCTACTCTTTAACAATGTTGAAATAATATGCAACCTTGATACTCATTTAAAACTCTGAATTCCAGGTTGTAGAGGGCCCATCGACTGACAAAAGGGAACAATGGGATAAACCAATTGAGTTCCTTTTGTCTTGTATAGCCATGTCTGTCGGACTTGGAAACGTCTGGAGATTCCCCTTCACCGCATACAGTAAAGACGGCAAATTAATGCCAAAAATAATAACCTAAACCTTAATCTTAATTTGTGTTTTAGGCAATGGCGGAGGAGCTTTCCTGATCCCCTACTTAGTCGTTTTATTTTTCATCGGAAAGCCGATGTACTTTTTAGAAATGGCAATGGGTCAGTTCTCCTCGAGGGGTCAAGTAAAAGTGTGGAAATTGTCCCCATTCTTTAAAGGTAACCTTTCAATAGAGTAACCTCATTCAGACACCCAAACTGAGATTTTTGATCTATAATAGGGGTAGGCTACGGGTCGGCTTTTGGAACGGCGTGTGTGTGCAGTTACTATTGCAGTCTAATGGCCATCACCGTCTTCTACTTTTTCAATTCCTTCCAATCTGAACTTCCCTGGTCAAAATGCAACCCTGATTGGGAAACGTCAAGAAATATCACATGTGGACCTAACAACACGGTTATTGGTTCAAACAGCAGCATTCCAGAGTTATATTTCAAGTAAGAATTGGCAAAAATGTATTGGAAACCGAGTGTCTCACTGTACCCCACTCACTTAAAATAGAATCGACGTCCTTCAAGAAATCGACAACATTGACAACGGCATTGGTCTACCCGAATGGCGACTTTCACTTTGTCTTCTTTTGTCTTGGGCTATTATTTTGTTCTCTTTGATCAAAGGAGTTCAGAGTGCTGGGAAAGTTGTGAGTATTTTTGTCATTCGTGCGACGCAATTTGTTTTTACCTACTTTCAATTTCTCCATTCGCAGGCTTACTTCACGGCTTTGTTTCCGTACGTTGTTCTTCTCATTCTTCTCGTCCGAGGTTTAACCCTTCCTGGAGCGAGCAAGGGGGTTTCATACTTTTTCAGCCCACAGTGGGAAAAACTTTTGGAGCCTAGTGTAAGTCTTCTTTTTCTCCAGAATTATTGCGCATTTCATTTACAAAGGAAGGTCGCCACATTAATAAAATGTACATTGGCACAGGTGTGGGCAGCTGCAGTGACACAATGCTTCTTCTCACTTTCCACTGGCTTCGGTCCCATCATCATGTTTAGTTCCTATAACCCATTCTCCCACAATGTCTACCGCGACGCAATGATAATCAGCATAATGGACACGCTCACAAGTATATTGGCTGGGGTCACCATTTTCGCAGTGTTGGGGAATCTAGCCCATGAACTCGGGAAGGAAATTGATGATGTTGCAGCTGCAGGACCAGGATTGGCATTTGTGTCTTATCCAGAAGCGATTTCAAAGTTTGACTTTGTTCCACAGGTACATTTTCTACTGATGCATGCGAGTCACAGATTTAAAAAGGTCCTTTTTAAATCGTCAAATTACTACTAACCTTTTTAAATCTGTGATGCGAGTAGAACCCAAATTGATCAAGCGTTTGTCTTGTTATCCCATAGCTATTTGCAGTTCTTTTCTTTCTGATGCTTTTCACTCTTGGGGTTGGAAGTGCTACCTCATTGACAAATGCCATTATCACAGTCATTCATGATAGATTTACCAATGTTGACAAAAGATGGATAACAACAGGCGTGTGTATCGTGGGATTTTTCTCCGGCCTCATCTACGTTACCCCTGGGGGACAATGGATGTTGGATTTGGTGGATACGTTTGGAGCAGGATTTGTGATTTTTGTAGTAGCCCTCTTTGAAATGATTGGATTCGTTTGGATTTATGGGCTCAACAATTTAGTTCGAGATATTGAGTTTATGTTGCAAAGAAAAATAAGCTACTACTGGAAATTCTGCTGGGGGATTTTCATTCCAATCGTGCTATCCCTGATCTTCATTCTCGCAGTGAAGGAACGCGTAACCACGAGTCTCAAATACGGTGGTGTGGATTATCCAACGATTGCTGTGTTTGGTGGATGGGCCATTGCAGCCGTTGCCTTGTTCATACTCCCTTTTGCAGCCTTGCACTCTGTGTGGAGAACGAAGGCTGCTTCCTGGGGCGAGGTAAAATGAGAATGACTAAAGAAAATGTTTCAGCCTTACAAAAACTCCTTCGTTTCTAGAAATTCACAGAGTCATTCCGTCCGACCAGTGATTGGGGTCCAAAGGATCCAAAAATAAGGTAACTACGAATTCTAAAACGTACTCCATTTACTCATGTTTTCATATGCATTTAGGGAAGAATGGAAGCGTCACCCTAGAGCGGAAGCTACCGCCACCCAAATTGCAAGGTTACTTCATAGATGTAAAAGGATGTTCTCCCGCTCATGACAATTTTAGTCATATTTTTGATAAGCTGTTCTGGATAATCTCTATGAATCATTGATTATTATCGTACCATTTCTGAATCAGAATTTCTACTGAAGTCAAATAAGTAAGCAATCAAGCAGCTATTTGTGATGACAATTTTGTTATAAGAAATTAGTGTGTACATGAATGAATGGATGACGTTTTGTACATTGGTTTTGTTGTGCCAAACCTCACTTTAACACTAATAAACGCTACGAAAGTACAAAAATTCTACAGGTGTAATGGCGTCTTTCGAACTTTCATTTCAAGAGGAACAAAGGAACCGAAGTTGATACATGCTAGATCATGCTACGCCTTCCATGTTTGTGCTTCCCTTCAAGCGTCTTTGAGTGAGCCACCACTGAGGCAATCGGCTTTCAGTAAACGAAGAACTAAATAATAATTGACGACGATGGATAACAATGCAAACATATAAAATACGTTTGGCAATAAAATTTATAATTGAGTCGCGTTGATTGATGATGTGCCGGGCTGTGCTCACACGAAAGGTTTTTGGCAAACCTAAAAACTAAATCCTGCGGACGGACAAACAGGGAGTTCCTAATGCATAATAAACGTCTTTGGCTGCTCCAATTTAAAAATGTACTATCCATCAAAATTAAACGAAAGTAAATTCTGATGCAATTTTCGTATCAGACAATGTGGCCATTGCTCTTGCGGTTCTCAAACCGAGACCTTTCTTTCTTTTCCTTCCCACGGAGGCTGTGGTGTTCATGTGGTTAGAGCCAAGAAAGAGGGGATAATTTTCGTTAAATGTTTGTAGATCTAATTTTGTAAACGTCGTCGTCTGACAATTTTGAAAAGAAGAATGAAAGGGATTGAAGAATATCAGCTCGACAATGCCGTTGTAAGTTTTTTCCGACCTTGTCATAAAATGATTTATCTATATTCCTGTGTCTTCAGACGAGTAAAACGGAAGGCAATGTGGTTGTGGCCCCAGACGCGGTTGTGCTTGAGCGAATGACCCCAATATCTTTGGACGATAATGATGGGAACGGGGAAGGTGACAGACGTGACCATAAAGTAAGTAATTCGAAAATGTCAAACTGAAAGAGGACAAGGTGGACTTATTAGATTAAAATGACAGGTTCAGTTTTCTGAGCCTCAACCGGAACCCGAGGAAAGACAGCAATGGGATCGACCGATAGAGTTTTTGTTCTCGTGCATTGCGATGTCAGTTGGTTTAGGAAATATATGGAGGTATTGGCACATTTTCAAGCTGCCCCAAATTGTTGAGGACAACACAACCATGATTATTTTCAGATTCCCATTCATAGCTTATGAAAATGGTGGTGGTGCTTTTTTCATTCCGTATCTCATCGTACTGTTTTTGGTTGGGAAGCCTATTTATTTTTTGGAGATGTCAATTGGACAATTTTCATCCAAAGGACATTGTCAGATATGGCAAATGGCACCCTTTTTCAAAGGTGCTAAAGCTAAATCGGTCATGAACCTAAAATTCTTAACTTAACATTGATGATGCTGTAGGAGTGGGGTATGGTGCGACTTTTGGGACGGCTTGTGTCCTCTCCTACTATTGCGCTCTAATGGCCATCACATTATTTTACTTGTCACAGTCTTTCCAGGCTGAATTCCCTTGGAGCGTCTGCCACGACAATTGGGAAAAGTACGGGGTCATTTGTAAAAACAACACTGTCGTTAACCAAAGTCTCCCTGATCTTTACTTTCGGTATTGTGAGGCCTTTGAATTTTGCTAACTTCTATTTCCAACATGTTAAACTATGTTTTTTAAAAGATACAATGTCTTCGAAGAACTGGACAACATTGACCATGGAATTGGTTATCCCAACTGGTGGCTTGCCATATGTCTTTTGGTGTGCTGGGTTTGTATATTGTTATCTGTGGTGAAAGGAGTCCAGAGTGCGGGGAAAGTTGTACGTGCAAGTGTTAATGTTGCAATTATGGAGTTTTAAGAATATTTGTCTGTAGGCCTACTTTACGGCGTTATTTCCATATTTTGTTCTCATAATCTTCCTGGTTCGAGGGGTCACACTACCTGGTGCGTGGGAAGGAATCAAGTACTTTATAGTGCCTGATTGGGGGAAACTATTGACCGGAAAGGTAATTGACTACCTTAGACGTCATTGCAACGTCGAAGTTGTCTCTAACACTGGCTTATCTTTACAGGTTTGGGTAGAGGCGGTGAAACAATGCTTCTTTTCCATGTCCATTGCATTTGGCCCAGTGATTACATTCGCCTCGTTCAACAAGTTTCGCCACAACATTTACAAGGATGCTATGATTGTCAGTGTAGTCGACTGTTGTACAAGTGTACTTGCAGGTACAGTAGCCAGTGCCAATCCATAGTGTCAAGTGCAATAATAACTTTCACCGTGGGGCACTATGCTAATATCTTTTACGTTTGAATAGGTGTTACAATGTTCGCAATTTTGGGTGCTCTAGCGAAAACTCTTGGCCAAGACATTTCAAAGGTTGCAAAGTCTGGACCAGGATTGGCTTTTGTGGTTTGTAATAGAAAATTTAATAGCCAAAGTTATAAATTGTGCTGCATGTAGAGCTTCCCAGAAGCAATATCACGCTTTGGCTGGGCTCCTCAGGTAGTGTAAAAAAGCGTAATATGACTTTGAATACAAGATACTCAAAATTGCAGATTTTTTCTGTATTATTTTTCCTAATGCTCTTCACCCTCGGACTGGGAAGCGCGACCTCAATGGTGGGGGGCATTAGTGCGATAATTCATGACAAGTTGAAATGGAACATAAAGTGGATTGCGTAAGCCTGTGGATTGTCTCACAAAGTCCTGATTATGGTATTTCTTCATTTTGTTCACAGCACTGGCGTCTGCATTGCCGGCTTCTCCGTGGGATTGATTTACGTCACCCCAGGGGGCTTATGGATGCTTAATTTAGTGGATTTTTTTGGTGCCGGATCAACCATATATTTAATTGCCATTTTCGAGATGGTTGGAATGATTTTTGTGTACCGACTTCCAAATATCGTGAGAGATCTCGAATTCATGCTGGGAGATAAAAGAATCAACATTTACTGGCAAATATGCTGGGTTGCCTCTCCATTAGTACTTCTGGTGGCCATGATCTATGGGATATCAACGGGTGACAGCTTTTCAAACGACGGCAAACCCTACCCTACTGCCGCAATCGGTGTGTTCAGTCTAAATGTATGTAATGTAAGTCAATTGATGCGTTTTTAGTTTTTGGATGGCTACTCGTCGTGATTGCTCTCTCCATGATTCCTCTATGTGCCTTGCACGGAATACTTCAGGACACACCTGAGGACGTTGACGCCTCTCCAGAAGTAGGAGGCTGGGAAGGTTTTCTGCAAGTGAGTTTCAAAGCATTCGAAACGTAACAAGCAACAATTAATATTCATCACTGCTAAACAAAGCGGCTGAAAAAGTCCTTCAAGCCAACGCCGGAATGGGGTCCTGTAAATCCGAAGGAAAGGAGGGAGTGGGACATTTTGGTGGGAAACATAAGTCGACATCCCTCTTTAAGACGGACCTCAATTGCAGAACACTTTATTAAGTTGCATGGAAGGAGTGCTAGCGTGGATTTGGACAATGTGGAAGACCTTAATAATGATGCAAATATTTTATAGTACATAGTCAATAAAGGTGGTATGGACAACGCTCAGACTCTGAGGCAAAATGAGATACAGATTGCTGGGACACTACGCACTCATTTATTAACTTCAAGAATTTTCACAGCTAATCTACAAAGACTATACTTTCAGATCTCACTTTCCTCTTTGGCTTTGACCATGCCTTCTTTATATTCCCCAATGCCAACTTCAATCAGGCCTTCGTTTAGACTTCTAAGTTCCTTTATGCATTGGGCTATCCTGCCGTTTGAGCTTTGCAGCGTAACTTCCAAGCATCGTTGTTCATCCTTCAAGGCAGCCGAGAGGATCTCTTTCTTCGCCTTTACGTCTTTGGAGGCTTCGAGACGATGAAGGAGGGCTGAGGGTTCTTCACTCGAACCTCTGCACTTGAGAAAGGTTAACTCGTCGTCATATTTGCAAACAACTTTTTGAAGTTCCTCCGTACGTTTGACCAATTTCTCTTGTTCTTGCAACAGACCGTCTAAAACTGGCTGTAATAACACGATAGAATCAAAAATCAGTGCATCTGGCAAGTTAATATTGCATACTATTTTTGCCGAGGTTTTCACTTCTCTCCTTTCGCTCTGGTCTTGAAACTCTATGATTTCATGTTGCAATTTCCTCACCTCCCACTTTCTATCCTTGATTGAGTCTTGAACAGTAACATAGCTCTTCTTCCTCTTATTGAATTCTTCCTTTACTATTGCACCATCCTGAGACCAAAAGTTTGAGATTAAAAACTGTCTCACAGTTTGATAAGTCAAATGCAACCTGTAAAACTTCTTTCATGTGTCCCTCCGTAATGTAGGTAGCTTTTCTGAGGAAGTCAATTTGAGTTTGAAGGGTTCCAATGGGGTCTTTTTCATAGTGCATGTACGCCCTTCCAAATTTGATTCGAACCTCCCCTCGCTTCGGTCTGAACACCGGATGATTGAGTAATACGCATCCGGGATACTTCCGAAGATGTTGGTACTGGGGTACGAATCTGTGTGAAAAGGGGACATCTTTGAATAGGTGAAAGTTTTCTGGAAATGGCGATCCTTGTTTTTGTGTCGTCTTTCTTTGATTTATTGGTTCTGCTCCTGGATTTGAAACTTGGGGTACGTTGAGATACCTTCTGAACTGTCGCTGAGATTTAGCTGGGGGTTGAGATTGGGGCTGTGCCTGGGGTTGCGATTGTAAGGGTACGCTTCGTTTGGATAGTGTCACTGTTTGAGGACGACATGGACGAGGTCCAACGATTGAGTGTAGCAGTTCATCAGTACTCTTTTCTGTTTCTGATTTGGTTGTCGCTTTTGATTTTGAGTCCCCATATTGACCATCAGCAGTTACACTGGGACGCTTTGGGTCAGAGGTATTAATGAGGACTTTTGCACGCCCCTGCTTCGCGGTCCCAGGTAATTTATTGGAGAGTCTTGAGGTGCTGGGGGATGGCATCAGGGAATATAAATTTAGATGAACGTTCGTTCACATCTTTGAGGTCTGCATCAGAACTGTGAACGAAAGTCATGAATCCTATTTTCTTCTGGTTTCAGGGTGACAAATGTGGTACATTCTTCAATCGCATAACGTTCAATCTCAAAAATTCACCATTGCCGTTAGAACAAAAGTACAAAGTTTAGCATTTTTGCGACTTGAAAAAGTTGTCACGGAACTGCGATCGGCTAAATGGTTGAGAACGATGAGAATCCTGCTGTCATTTGCTTTTTGAAACCACCAAGGGTTTGCCACATCACTCATCAATCACTTCAATATTTGTAATATGGGGCTCACCTCTTGGTTGAGACACTTCCTACGTCTAGAAACCCTTACTTTAAATGAAACGCTTCCCCCTATTCCCTTTGTTAGTCGGTCTGAGACACCCAATAAAGACAACAAAGACAGCTTGGATGTTCACGATTATGGAATATTTACCCTCGGATATTTGTCACACTCAGCTCTCGGTATGTATTAAAGAATTTAGCCAATTACGATACTTTGTCTTCGTCACGTCGTACTTCTCTCTTTTTTGTGCGCAGCCTTGCTCGTGGTCGCAGGGGTAGTGATTCTGGGATATTACATCATGAAACTCATCTTCAGCTACATGGGTTCTAGAGGGTACACAGTGAAAATTGCATTTCCGTATCAAAACCATCTTCGGGTTGGCGAAACCATTGTAGCTAAACTCACGGTAAAAGGCCCAACCTCCACAATCCAATCCAATTATAATCAATTTTCATTCTTAAGATTTACGAGACTAATCCACATCTACTCCGAGAAACCCCGTGCGAAGATGTAAAGCTGGAGAGTATAATGGAGCACCTGAAGTACCGATTCTTTTGTGAAAATTCTGAAGTCGATGTGCAAGCATTGACTAGCTTCAGTGCATTCAATAAGGAAGCCGTGCTGTTCAAGTTTTCAGTGCGAAAATCTGGATTTTATGAAATACAGTGTGACTACGACTGGTTCACTTTGGCATGCCCAAACCTATGCTTTACAGTTGAACCTGGTCCCATCGATCTCCGGAGTGTACTTTTCCATGTGCAAAATCCCGATTTCATTCAAGTGACCTCAGACACATGGCACGACATCCAAATCTTACTCCATGATCGGTATGGGAATACATGCCCTGTCAACTCAGACCTGACCGAAAAGTTCCAACTGGTTTTAACCAACTCTTTCGAACACCCACAAGAGGTTGATAAGACTAACTAATTTACACGTAACCTTCGAGTGATGTTCATATAATTGAACTTTATTACAGCATGCTGACCCACAAATCAATCAAGATGTGGAATGGGGCTTTCACCAAATGGACCAAAATTTGTTCATGAAGCTTAAGTCAAACCGTTATGGCGTCTACAAGGCCATTTTAACATTCCAACAAAAGCCCATCTACACCAACAACATTAACGACCCAAAGGCGTTTCTAATTGTTTCTACGACCGTTCCTCAAGACGAAGGTGGGAATCTTGTCAACAGTCTTTATGGCCTTCTTTCTTCCACAACTTCCATCAAAGGGTCTCTCATCTACGTCGGCTCACAGCATCAAGACCCAACAGACGTTCGACTTTCAGTCGGTCAGAAACGCATCACAGTTTCAAGTTTGCTCTTCGGAGTGATGTACATTCCATTTCTGGAGTACACAATCAACAGCAGAACGAGAGTACGTTATTGGATTGAAACAAGATGAAAAATAGACTTAAAACCTTATATCCTGATATTGTATAGGTTAGCGTCACTGACGCGTTCGAGTTCGACATAAACGACAATGCAACAACCCTTAATCTCAAAGTTTCTGATGGGATCCAAGACTCGATCGTTGTGGCTGCGCATTATGCAGATGGGATTGACTTTCTCCACGCATTCGCTCAATTGAAGGGGCACAAGTGTAAGTTAACGCTTTTATAATGAAGTCATCAGCTTAATACTTTGATGAACATTAGTACAGCAAATACCCACCTTTGAGGCGAAGAAGGATTTAATGGTTTCGAAGATAAAGGGACATTTTTATGGATACCTCAGAGGAGTTCACTCCATGTTGATTAGTCAGACTCCAATGAGTAATCTTATCCATTCTGTATGTAAACTGTTTTCATCATTTGCTTAAACCTTCAGTCTTCAAATGCATCTTCTTTCGTATAGTCTATGGAAAACTCACCATCGGAATCGTCAGACTGGTGGAAAAGTTTTAATGTAACCGTCCGAGTCCCACCACCTCCGGTTGCCCAACGATCGGCATTTCGTAATTTTGTCAATTCTATCGTCAACCTGGTCTGGCGGAACAACAACAGTCAGAACCAGCTTCTACTCCTACAACAGGGCAACATGTCTTCCATTCTTACCAAGCCAATTCCAACCTCCGTGTGGTTGGATATGGTCGTTGAAAAACTTTTTGAAGAAGGGGACTTATTTCGACCCTACAGAGGGTCGAGACGCCTTCATCCAGCATTACCCCACCAGCAGCGGACGTCAGCAACGTTGAACAAAACTGAAATGGAATTTGCCGGTCTGATTCTAGGAAAGTGTGTTCATGACGCAATTTGCTTTGGAGCATGCGTGAAACTCGCAAAATTTAAGTTCACAAAGTCCTTACTCCGCTGCTTGATTGGCGTCCCTGTAACCTATCAGGTAAAATAGAGTAGAGAAAAGCAACGTCGGTAAAAGGATACATTCAGTATTATAATTACTGCAGTGTTTGGAGTCGGATCATCCAACAGTCTATAAAAAGCATGTCCTTCAGATACTGGACAGTCCTGATAAAGAATTCCATTGGCACTTCCAACTTCCTCTTGGACTCGAGGGCCCGAGAGACGATGTTCAAGTAATGGCTTTCCACCCGTATTCTATTTAAATCTAACTCAGACCTCGATTTACAGGAAAGGACGAACCTGCTGCCTAATGGCGACCGGATAAAAGTCACCTCCAAAAATAAAATCCATTACCTAAACCTCCTAGCCCTGTATTTACTCAAAACGAGGCATCTCCCAAGAATTGAAGAGTTTAGAAATGGATTTTACACCGTCATACCTCATTCAATGATTGCAGACTTTGATGAAGACGATTTGGAGGTATTTGACACTACTGTTTTCTTACTTATCTCTAATAAGTTTACCTCTTTTGCAGAAGATAATTTGCGGAGGAGGCTCCGAAATCAGTATTTCAAACATGAAGGAACACCACAGAGTCATTATGGAAATGATGGACAACTCTGGCCTTTCAGACACGGACTTGACCAGGCCAGCCTTGTCGCACACGAAGCAGCAAAAGTTACTGAGATGGTTTTGGGTCGTTGTGGGGAACCTGACGCAGAAAGAGGCAGCCCAATTTCTACTCCTCTCCACGGGGAGCAGTGCAGTCCCGACATGCGGATTTCAAGAACTTTCTCCCAGGCTAACCATTTCACTCACGGGATGTCAAAATGAGCCACCTCAGTACACATCGAGTCTTCATCAAGTGGCGATTGGAAACCACGACTCATTTGAACTCTTTGAAAAATCTTTTATCGCTTCACTTTACCAAAGGAAGGAGGATGACCATGACCTGCTTCAAGAAGAGGATGAAAGCGATTTTGATCATGCAAATGACGAGGTTAACCAGAATCAAGGAGCCGTGGCCTCGACGTCTCATTCTGCCCCTCCCACCGTAAGTGTAAGACCACAGGACAGTGAGGGCAGATTGGAAATTGTTGCATCATCATCAGCCAACAATCAAGGCATCAGAAACAGGGGATTGCAAAATTTTATGGGAATTAGCATGCAGTAAATATCAATTTTGCGAACCTTGTGAACCAGTAATGTTGCGCAAGTTTGTAAAAGTACTGAAGATTGAAGAATCAGAAGCGGATTAGTAAACTATTATTATGAATAATTTTATGACAAACCATATACGATTCTACGAAATAAAAGGACGAATCATTCCATTGCGTCAGACGGAATCTTACATGATTTATTTATGCATCTTTATGGTGTCAAACAGCATGATTTAATTCGCGAAAGTATTGTTTACCCCTCTCCACAAATCAAAATCTGCAAAACGGATAACATAAAAGTTATTAACTTGCTGGGATTCAATCAATCAAAAATTGCATACATTTGTCTGGAAAAGAGGGTAACAGGAAGTAAATAAACACAGATTTAGATCACGTACTAATAATCATGAACTGCACAATTGAATAAAATGTACCACGAAGAAGTGTAAGAGCGACATGTTATGATCTGGCTGTCTCATTAATTCTCTAGAAGAACAGATCAGAATAAGATGACGACTTCAGGAAATTCACCGCTCATTTATTGTTGAGACTCAGGGAACATGATTATGTCGACTTTGCCTATAATCAATTGAACGTATTTTTATTTTTTACCCACGCAAAATGTCTTCAGACTGCAATAATTTCAAAAATAAAGCCAAGTCCCTGCAGCCACTTTCCCTGGATATTTTTCGGCCACTGTCATGTGACTCCAACCAGAGTACTATCACAAATTCGGAAGCATTCAGTTCAGGAAGGAATACCCCATCACCATCATTTAACATACGATTTCAAATGTACAGGCAGAACTATTTTACACTGATTTTTTCATTTTTGACATTAATTTTCCTCAATGACTGTATTTTAGTGAGCCTGTTCAGCTCCCGTCCACCCCTGAGCCGTCACCTTTGCCTTCACCTCTCCCGTCATCTAAACCCCCAGTAAAATGCTTGTTAAATGGAGAGAACGCGTCCTGGGACCATCTTATCACTATCACATCAATGGACAGCTTCAAATCAATGAACAGTTGCCCAGATTTCACGATCAATGATTCTACCAAAGATAAAGTGTTCTTTGTCAACCCAGTTGGCCCAGAGAAGGACCCCATCTACTACTCCCCGTCGGGAGGCGGTATGAACATTCGAAAATGCAACAGTTGCCCTGCAGGATTGGATAAGAGGGAACCTCCGGGCACTTTAGAAACCCTCCACTTTTTTCGTCATCTCATCATCAAGTACCTCATCACCTTTCCCTTACTTTCACTCTTCATTTGGGCCCTGCTTTATTGCTTTTGGGGCGAATTGGCACTTCCGGGTGGAACAATTTTTGCATTGGTGGCTCTGTTCGTCTTCTCTTTAACCATGGGTGAGTTTGTGAAATGATTGAGCATGATTTATTTAGTACATTGGTGAAAAATAGGGTTTTTATTCGAGTCTCTCACATTGCCCCCTCTGACCGGTATGCTAATATCTGGACTTATTTTACGGTAAGTACTTCATTAAGTGTGATTATCCTTGAATACTTCATTCGCCTTTGTTCTCATGATTTATGCAAGAAATGTGCCCTACATCAACGTTGGGAAGGATTTGACGTTTGGGACAAGTGCACCCCTCAGGTTCGTAATCATTACATCACCATCGTATAAGGTACTAAGGGTTCAATTAATTTTAGGGGCATAGCCGTTGTCATTCTGTTGACAAGAGGGGCACTCGGCGTCAACGTTAAGAATATCCGAAAGTTTAAATCCATCGTGCCATTGCTTTCAATTGGTTGTTGCGCCATTGATGCAGTGCTGGGTACCTTGTCTTTGCACTTCTTTGTGGGAATGTCCCCATTGTGGGCAGCTGTACTTGGGTAAGGTCAATTTCATTGCAATGCAATCAATGCGTTCAATCCCATCATTCTTTATGAGGCCAGATGTATAATGTCAGCCATGTCCGGTCCCGTCGTAATGCCGTACCTACTGACCATTGAAGGAAAGGTAGAGAACTATTTACCGGAAGAAGAGCTAAGTTCCAGAGCAAGAGGAACTGTTGCCATTGCGAAAACAGCGTGTGGACTCGATTCCATTCTGGCAGTCTGTATGGGGCAAACTGTTATGGGTTTTATTTTAGCTGAAGGTTCGCAATGTCAGTAAATTGTGCTAGAAAGAAAACTGATTGACTGTTTATAGGGGATATTTCCCAAGGGATCCTTATTGGATTTGGAGAAGTCATGGTAGGTGTGATTTTTGGCCTTCTGTGGGGAGGATTGACTGGAATAATACTCTCTGAGGTTTGCAATTTTAATAAGTTTGAAGACGAATGGAAGTTGTATTTTCATTTTCTTTGTAGATTTCAAACCCGGACTTAAAGATCATATTCATTTTTTGCGGAGGCATAGTGTCGCTGTTGGGATTAGGAAAAATTGGCTACCCTAAAGGCGGACAAGTGGGCGTATTTATGGGGTCTCTGATAGCAGTCAATACATGGCGGTGGAAAAACATTGATGTGGAGCCAGTTATAAGAAATTTTGACAAGCTATGGATTGTTTTTCAACCACTGCTGTTGGGGATCATTGGAGCCAGGATTAATTTTGAGACTGTGGAATGGCCAGTCGTGTACAAGGCGATTGTGGTCATGGCCATTTGCATGACGGTAAGTCGAGTTCCTGCACCCTAGGTCATGACTTAGATTTCATCTTTATTAATCATTTACACAATATCCATACTTACAGGGTCGAATGATAGCATCTTTTTCGCTTGCAAGTTGCTCCAACCTGAATCTTAGTGAGAAGCTCTTTCTGGCAGTTGCATGGTGTGGGAAAGGTACAG
This sequence comes from Isotomiella minor, assembly GCA_034696445.1. Classification (NCBI taxonomy): domain Eukaryota; kingdom Metazoa; phylum Arthropoda; class Collembola; order Entomobryomorpha; family Isotomidae; genus Isotomiella; species Isotomiella minor. The sequence continues at coordinate 15,323 of JAQIWU010001584.1, forward strand.
TACAAGCTTCGATGGGACCTGTGGCTTTAGACACCGTGATGGACTTGGGAATTGAACGATACATAAAAGCGGCTTATCAAGTCATGTATTTATCAGCAGTAGCAATTCTATTTTACTCCATTCTTGGCTTTTTACTGCTCAAACTGTTTGGGAAAAGATCACTCTTCAACAAGAAAAATCGAACGACTTAATGCTTTTTTGCAATCCAACATTTTGTATTTAGGTATCTGTATTTAAAATATCTTGTCATATATCAAATGCAAAACAAATTGGGATGTTGCGAATCTTATTGCGACAAGATTTACGTTCGAAGCATGACCAAACTAGAAGTGGAATAGGGGTTATAGCTAAAATTGCACGCGATCTTACTTTCTCGCATATCATTTATCGTGATGC
>JAQIWU010001585.1:0-15704 GCA_034696445.1 Isotomiella minor
GCTTTATCCAACTAATAAGATTAATTCGCAACTCAGTAATAATGGTTCTTTTTAATTTCTTCCCTAACAAGCTACATTATTACAAAAGATTGATCCCTCTTGAATCAGTTCGTATCTCCATTTTCTGTACCTTAACTCCTGTGCTTGCTGCTTTCGGGACAACGGGCTTTTTAAATAGAGTAGAGCAGAGTTCACTTTCACCTTTCACTTCATCTCACTGTGGTATAATATTCGACACTGAAATTCTCAAGTTGCCCAAGTACTTTTATTAAAAGTGTCCAAGTGCACCTTTCAATTTCATAAACGACATGAGGGTTCAGTTGGGGGTTTGTGGAACGTTAACTTAAGTAGTTGGTGGAGAAAGTAAGACTGATGAAACCCGAATCCTCTTCCATCCTTTTTCATTCCACGCTCTCCAACGCAGAAGGAACTCCTGCATAGTTCCGGAGCACATCACATTTCATCACTCGCGTTTCGGGTTAAATCTAAATCTGGTCTAACAAGGCAACGCATTAGGCAGCCTACATACTCGTTCAGTTTGATCAATTTTACCAAAAGGTGATGGACACTTTGGGTTGGCGAAAACCTTGGGTTTAGTCCATCTTTAACTACTTCCTGTTGATGAGTATCTTTTATCCTTACATCCATTGTTACATGCTTCGCTTGCTTTGAGATGACTATGTTTACTGTGGCAGTAAGTAATTGATAGTCTAGGCATGTTCAAATCAAGTACAACCGGTAGGAGTATTCTACATGCAATTTCCTAAATGAAACGCTTTATTTCTTTATCTTTTATCCTTGCCTGTCTTCCTTCTGAGAGAGAGAAAGTAAGTTGCAGATTATGGCTATTGCCTTGCATGTCCTCGAACAGTTGAGGTGTTGTACACGTCATGCCTGATCCATTCTTTTCAACGGAGAGAAAATGTTTGCGTGATTGTCTTTTTTCATTCCGGACATTATCATTCAAGGATGGAAAGTGAAATACATACAATTCCTTCAAACGCGCATTGATCGCTGCAAAAAGAGTTTTCCTTTTCTAAAGTTGCATTGAAAAGTTTATCGTAGGATCGCTGAACGAGGCAACCTGGAGGAGAACGCAATTTATTGTAAACAAAAGTGAAAGCAATGGAAAGTAAACCATTCTTTGGTGCCAATGTCGATGAAATAGGCAGAATAAATGTGGTTGCATTATGACTAAAACCTATTGATTGAAGGATTCAAGCAAATAATCTACACTATTTTTTATTTCCAAGTTTTCATTTCTGGCATCTTTTTATGACTTCGTACTTGGAGTGGGAAAAGTGAGGCAGACACTCAAATAATAATTTCATGGTTTATGAGAACTGGTTTTCCGATCCAAACCCAGTTTGTTATTTTAGAAGTTTATAGGAGAGGAAAAACAGCACCATCTCTCAGTTTGTTGTCTGTTAAGAATTGAACTTTCACCATTTCATATTTGGTGGTTAACTAAATGTAATACCTGCATGCAAACACAAACTTAAAGTGAGCCAAGGCTGAAAATTTGAAAAAACAGCAATGTTCCCTTTTACGTTTTTAACATCCGTTTGAAGAAAAATAAAGTAAGTTAGTATTGACATTTTGAAATATATTTCTTCCAAAAGATGCTGGACTTTTTCTACTCTACTGGCTCAAACGGTAGGTTAGTGTGAATTCTCACCATATAAAAAAACATTTCCCAGCCTGCTGTCATCTTGGTCTAGAATGTCTAATAAAAATTAAAGTATGCAGTAATTTTGGCTTAACATGACATTTGGTGGTTGGCATGGCATTTGAATTCCATTCACTTGTGTGCGAACACCACAATTTATTGCTCAATGACCACGAAAAAGCTGGGCGTTAGATTTAGACGCACATTACTTCAAGAAGGCTTGGAATTTTCGTATTATAGGAGTCCATTGGCTGACAAGGAAACCAGAGACAACTTTTACCATTGTCATCATGAAATTCCATCGATACATCCTCAAGAATCCAGTTAAGTGAAAGCAAAAATAATTCAAGCGTAAATGCAGAAATGAATGAATTTGAAAATATAGTCATTTTGCTCAGGAATGCCATAAACTTGGGGTTGGGTTGTACTGAATCAGACAAGTGTCTCTATCTCGAACTCTGGGACAAGTGAGGAGCGTTGGCACACCAACGCAATGCAAGAATTCGGGGGAAAAGTGATACTTGTGGTTGACAGAGAATGTGGCTCTCGGGTAGCTATGCAACGTCCTGCATCACAAACTGTAAAAAGGAGTTAGGACTTTGAAATGAATTGTCATTTATTTTTTCATGTGAGAAGCTACAAGTTATTTTAACTTTTGAATCCTGATTCCGAAACATTTGAACAATGAATTTGAAATACGCGACGCCCCTCGTGTCTTTGTCGACATCCATGCAGGTAGCTTTCTTATTCCATCAATTCTAATTCGACGATATATCATTTGGTTAACCTGTAGAATGGCGGAGAAAGGATGAGGGCCATGGCCTGGTCTCCAAATAATCAAAAGCTTGCAGTGTGCAGGAACGGTCAACTGGTCCAACTCTTTGATGACAAGGCTGCAGCAAGGGACAAGTTTCAAACTAGACCAGCAGATATAAAAGTAAATTATTGTCAACTTGAACCAAGCCACTTTCTCCTAGCTCAATTTTTTGTTATCTTCCAGTCTACAACTCCTCAACCTTACATTGTGACATGTATGGCATTTTCCCCAGACTCCATAAGTCTTGCCATGGGTCAGTCTGACTGCATAGTGTACATTTACAAACTTGGAGAAGAGTTCAAGATGAAAAAATCCATCAGCAATAAATTCCCTCATCCTGCCGCGGTGACAAGTATTGTGTGGCCCAACGACTTGGAAATTATCTGTGGTTTAAGTGATGGGAAAATACGACACATCAACATGGTTGGGGGAAAGGGAGGGAAGGCGAGGACCGTTTATAATGCTCAAGACAGTTATGTCCTGAATATAGTCACCAAGTACGTACTACACTGCATTTGTAAGTGTGTCAACTATAAACTCTATTTTTTTTATAGTGCTGCGGGGACGGAACTAGCCGCGTCCTTTGTGGATGGACAGATTGCCTTATTTGCCATTGGTAATCCAGACCAGATGAGCATGGTAAGGTCCTATCATTGGGAATATCCCTAATTAAAGAATCTTCTGCAATTTTCATGCTTTCTTTTGAACATCCTCAGAAAGGAAAGATCCGTCACCCGGTGCCATGTGTTGCTCTGGCTTTGTGCCCAGACTCAATACTTGCTGGAGGCTCTGACATGAAAATATCGGTTTATGACAAACAAACGGGGAAAGTTAGACAACAGTTTGACTTTGTTAAGGACCTTTGCGATTTTACGTGCGCTGCGTCAACGCCTACCGGACAAACCGTTGTCTTTGGTTCAATGAACAAACTAAAAATATTTCATTACCAAAGTCGAAAGAAAGTTTGGGAAGAAGGAAAAACTAAAAAGATCGAGAATCTGTACGTTCCAACGGCTCTGCAGTGGAGGAAGGATGGATACTTTTTGTCTGTTGCGACCAGTGTGGGAACCTTTCACTTGTTTGAAGCTGCTTACAAGTAAGTGACAATTGATGGGAAAGTAAATGCTTGCCAGTTTTACCTCACCTTTACAACTCTTTCATGGCAGGAAATCCAAGAATGACAAGATCGAGTTGAGTTATATGACCCCAAGCAATGTCATGATGAAAGTTATTGAGACTGGAAAGAGTGTCAATATACGGTCCAAATATGGAAGCGAAATATCCGAAGTCCAACTGATGGGGAGGGATTCTTTCGCAATCGCTCGTACTTCTGAAACAATAATAATTTGTAAGTACCTTTCATGCCATTATTCTTTGGAGAAAAGTTACAAGTCAAGTTGCGCTTCTCTTTTGCCTTAGGTGACATTGAGCATCAACTAAACAGCGAAATTCCATGGTCGGATGTGGAAGAGAGAGAAAGGTTTTATTTTGAGAATGCGTCTGTTTGTATGATCTTTAATGGTGGGGAAATGACACTCATCGAGTATGGCAAAGACGACGTCCTTGGGACTTTCAGGTAGTTTTACATGTATGAGCTACCACAAAGGCTCATCTAACTTTTAAATTGCTCCAATAGGACGGAGTGGGCAAATCCACATGTCATAAGTGTGAGAGTGAATGAGCGACTGTCAAAGAAAGACTTGAAGAACGGAATAACCAACAAGAAATTAGCGTACTTACTGGACTTGAAATCCATCACAGTGGGTAATGCGATAAAACGTACTTTCACTCAACTTTCCCTCTCGAGAATCCGTTCACGCTCACGTCCTTTCCATCCTCTTTGACATGTTTCAATCCATTTGTCAACTATTTTGTTTACTATTTTCGCAGTTGACCTGGAATACAACCTTCCCCTCGCTGAAATTGTGCATGACTCAAAAGTGGATTGGTTGGAATTGAACGAAATAGGGACCAAACTGTTGTATCGAGACCGGAGGACAAGGCTCGTTTTAGTTGATGTTGGAACCATGAACAAGCACACTCTTGATCAAACATGCGGATTTGTCTCATGGGTCCCAGGCTCTGATGTGGTAGTGGCACAGTCAAACAAGTTGTTAAGAATTTGGTACAACTTGGAAACACCGGAGATCAGTGTGGACACCGAAGTAGGAAAAGCAATAAGTTTCCAAAGTCAAAGACAAACCACAATCTCACTTTTCTTCTTTCAAAGGTGCGTGGGATTGCAACTGAAATAGTAAAGGAGAAGGGTAGAACCTTTGTTCTTGTCAAAGATGGAACTGCAACTCTTGAATTAGAATTGGACCAAAGCAGAATCGAATTTACCACTGCAATCGAGGATGGGGATTTGAATAGAGCAGTTGCGTTTTTAGATTCTTGTGAACAAAGTCCAGAGGTGTTTGGAATGTGGACAAAGTTGGCGAAAGTGGCCGTAGACACGATGGAGCTTAGGGTAGCTCACAAGGCGTACGCTGCCATTGGGGATATCCCTCGGTAGACATTATTATGGTCAAGATGGGATTCAAGTTGTAACCTCACTCCCTTTTATGTTCTAGTGCAAAATTTCTTCAAGGAACGATAGAGCAATGTAGAAGTGAGTCCAGCTCTGATGCTGGTTCAGTCGAAGAGAAAGACTTGTGGAATCAAAGCTATGAAGTGCAGGCACGTCTCTGTCTTATGGCTGGACACATAAAGGATGCTGAAGCAATATACTTGAACAATGGCGATGTTGAGAGAGCTATTAAAATGTGGGTTTAAGGATCCTTGTCTCAATTATGTACATGACTAATTGATCAATCGATGCAGGTACGAAACTTTGCAGAAGTGGGATGAAGCTATCACATTGGCAAAGGTTAAAAATCACCCACGTCATCAGCAACTCATTGACCAGTACTTGGATCGGCTCATAACCTCTGGTCAGTACGACGTTGCTGCTGAATTTCTTGAGAAGTATGGACGCCACAGTGAAGCAATCACACTCTATTTGGATGGTGGTTTTCCGACTAGGGCTGCAAAGTATGATTAAAAACCTTAAAATGGTCACAATGTACATCTAATTTCTTTGAATAGGATTGTGATGAAAAATAGACGACTCCACGAAGACCATGACGTGGTCTCCCATGTGTGTGAGTCACTACTGCAAGGAGAGTTTATGGAAGAGGCTGGAGAGCTGTATGATTCAATGGGACAGAAGGGCAGAGCTTTGGAATGTTACCGAAGAGGATTCTTTTACGACAAAGCAATTAAATTAGCCAAGTATTCATTTCCCAACGAAGTAGTTGCATTGGAGGAGGAGTGGGGAGACTACCTAGCGTCCTGTCGACAGATGGATGCTGCAGCAAACCACTACATTGAAGCTGGCTGCTTGGTGAAAGGATTGGATGCAGCGTTGGAGTCACGACAGTGGAAGAAAGCGTTGCATATTATTGAAGTACTCTCACTGCATTAGATTGATTGGATGATTTTAATTGACATAATGTTTTTAGGCAATTGACGACACGTCCACTGTCGCCAGACAATGGGTCAAGTTGGGTGAACACTTCAGCTCTATTGATGAACTGGCTCAGGCTGAAAGGTGTTTCGTGAAAGGAGCAAATCCTAGGAGGGCTGTAGATATGTACACTGACAAAGGTAGGATACATAGCAGCAGTGGTTTGTCATTTGTGTTAATGACGTGTACCCTTTTAAAATGGTTAGACCGATGGGAAGACGCTCATCGCATTGCCAATCAATCATCTGGCATCAGTAAACAGGAATTGCAAAGACAATACATTGACCAGGCAAAAAAGATGGAAGGTCAAGGAAAGTATTTGCAGGCGGAAAAGCTGTATATTGCAATCGGGGAGGTTGACTTGGCCATTAAGATGTATGCCGCGACTAAACTGTAAGTGATGGTCCTTTTAATTCCTTCTTCGTCAATGTCACCATTTGAATGTTTATTTAATGGGTTCACGTTGTAGATATGACGAGCTTCTTCGTCTAGTTGAATTGCATAGACGGGAGCATCTCGGATCAACTCTCAAACAATTGGCAGAATTATGCTTACAAGAGGACAATTATAAATCAGCAGAATCACATTTTGTTAAAGCAGGGATGTGGTCAGACGCTGTGGAAGTGTATGCTAACAAAGGTCTTTGGGAAGACGCTTATCGGGTTAGTTGAGACAATGTAAAAAGAAGTAAGTAATTTACGCGTCTTAATATTAAAGGTTGCCAGAAACAATGGAGGGGTGCAGGCATCGAAAAATGTAATATTCAAATGGTCTGCTACCCTCACTCCAGACACAGCGGTGAAGTTGCTAAACAAATTCGGGTATTTGTACGATTGCATTGATCATCTATGCTCGAGGGGACAGGTAAGAATTTCGCAAATGATGAGCAGCGAGGTCTTTGGATTAATAATGCCATTTACTCCTTTAGTTCACTATGGCTGAGGAGATTGCACAAATTGGTGGGGCAAAGGACAAAGTACTGGATTTACAATTTCAGTGGGCACAGCATTGTGAAGAGAAAGGAGACTATGAGGAGGCTAGAAAACGCTATATTAATGCAAATATGGCGAAGGAATCTGTGGATATGTGAGTAAAATAAGTCCTCAATTGAATTTATTCCAGACAGCTTTTACCAAGCCAAATCCGTGTCGGATGACTTTCAGGTTCCTGAGAGCACAAAACCTCCCGAAGGCAATTGAAACGGCTGAGAGATACGCTCCTGAGGAACTGCAGCGAGTTTTACTCATGCATGCTGAAAATCTGTTTGAATCCAAGGATTTCGTCAATTTTGAAGGTATTGTGATGCGAGCTGAGAAGCCAGAAATAGCAGTTGATTTGTACAAAGTGAGAATTTAAATACTTCCAGTCAAAACTCGCCAGATAGTTAATTAAAACACATTTTACTTATTTCAGCGCCACAATATGTGGGCGGAAGCATCTCGCGTTTGCAAACAGTATGCTCCTCATCTGAACCAACAACTTCAAGAGGATTACACTGCCTTTGAATCTCGAAATGGATCTTCACGACAGCCAGAAGAGTTGATTGAACAGGCGAAAGAATGCGAAAGGCAGGGGGATTATAAAAGGGCGATTGAAAAATATTTGCAGCTTACCCCAGACCTAACCGATAACGACGTTGTCCTCGCGAGATGTTGGATCCGTGCTGCCGAACTGGCATCCAAGTTTCTATCGAAGGAGCCCGCAGATTACGTCCTGAAATCCTTGGCACCCATGCTTTGTACTATTCATCGTTATACAGAAGCAGCCACTCTTCACACAAGGTCGGGGTTGTTTCCTTTTTTCTTGGCGTACCTACATTTTGCTTGGTACATAGAAACATTCTTACGCATCCACTTGTTTCAGGTGTGGTCAATATAAGGAGGCTATAAGGACACTGATTGATGGTAACTTGTGGGACGATGCTCGAAAACTTGCAGCAGAAATGGGGCCAAGGTGCGTGTCCTAAATGTTATTAAATATTAATCACATCCGAGTTTTTTGTGTGTACAGCATGGAAGACTTTGTGAAGATGAAATATACCGAGTCCCTGAAAGCATCGGGGCAAGTTGAGCAGTTGGAAGGGGTAAACGCTCATGCTGCTTTGGAGTTGCTTTGTGAACAAGGGCAGTGGGGTAAATGTCTGGAGAGGGCAAAACACAATCCTGAAATGCTTTCGAAGTATATGGGAAAGTATGTCACTTATCTTCTAAGTGGACATAGACCAAGAGATGCCATAAAGGTTTACATGGACTACGGCACCCCTTGCAACCGAGAGCACCTTCTACTGTACAGAGATATCGCGTTGTTAATTTTTGGTGACACCAGTCATGACGATTTTGACACTTGGGCGGACCTCAGAACTTTAATGTTATCAGTGGTAAGAAGGAACCCCTTATACTTCTACCCCGCTTTGTATTGATGGAATATTTTATTTGTAGGTGAATGGTCTCAACAGTACAGGAGCAGACCATCGATCCAATGTGTATCACCAAATGGAAAGTTTTATGCTAATTGGAAATTTGTACGCCAACAAGCTTGCATTTTCCAACACCAAATCAATGGAGACTCTTGCGGCCAAAGCAGCCGTTTCCTTGCTTCGATACGCTGGATTTATTCCCGCAGAGAGAGCATTTTATGAGGCTGGAATGATGTGTAGGGTATGGATGTACATGAAATACGTATTTGTGATTTGATTTCTTAAGTTTTGTTGGTCTTCTCTCTTCTTACTACAGAAAGTGAAGTGGGACAACATGGCATTCGTGTTTTTGAATCATTATTTGGACATTCGAGATGCTATTGAAGAGGGTGTTCGTTCCACTGGGGGTTTAGATCATTCAGACTTTTTAAGCACGGACATTCCAACGGACTGTGAACTCCCCCAAGAAACTATGATACCTGAGGATCAGCACAATGAAGTGAAAGAATGGGTCTTGGCAGCCTCCATGGATGGAAATATTCAGCAGGTACATTCTTTCAATCAGCATAAGTAACCAAAACGTCCTCATTTTAATTCTTCCAAATCCATATTATGTAAGACGTTACGCATTGATGAGCGCAACACTTTCGAAGGGTCGCTGACATCCTCTGAGAGCGGTGAAAGTTGGTCCCCTTGCGTTCTGTCAGGATACCCAGTGACAGGAGCTAAAGTGAGCTTTAGGACATCAAGTAAGTTTGCAAACAAAGAAGATTGGAACAGATTTATCGCAGCTTCAAGAACAGAATCAAATGAACATTTGACCAATATTGGTGACTTCATTTCCGCTTGGTGCGGGTCAAATCCGAATTATTGAATAATCAGTCATACAAAAATAATCTCCCAGTTGAATGTAGAGCAATAATTGATGTAATGATTGCATAGTAAAAATATTATTGTTACTAATTCATTGCTGAATCTTTATTTAATATCGCATTTATATGTACACATTCTCCATTTAAAAAACATGTCACGACTGTTTGTTCATTCTAGTTTTGATTTCGTATTTAGCATTCGCAAATTCAAACCACATAACGTTGGGAATCATGGTGTTGTCCCGTATCAGCAAGTATTCGCACATTGGCCTAAAACATCAAGCAATTCATTAGTGAAAGTGAAACTAATGTTCCTGAATTGTCTTGGACAGTCATCTACTCACCACGTGCATATTTCTTGAAACTTTGGTGTAAAGACAATTTCGGTTAGGAGAAACCAGAAGGTAGCAAACACTGTTCCGACCAAGCCTCCCCACATCACTTGGGCAAATGTGTGATACATCAAGTAAATCCTGAAATAATTCAGCATTGATTGTATCAAGGTGCCCCAAAATCAAACAAAAATACGTTTGTACCTGCTGTACGCTACGAATGCTGCTATTGAGGTCACAGTTACTATTATGCCTGCTTTGTGTGAATTGGTAGTGCCTTCTTTGCCCGGATAACCATGTAACCTGAAATTTTTGGTGTCAAGATCTTTATTTCCTCCTCCGCTTGTCATATCTTTTGGTTGATTACCTAAAAAGTGTGAAGTAGATGAAGTACGCTGCGAAATACCACATTAGCTGAGAATGTGAGGATGGCATTCCAAATTCTGTGTAATTGACTTGGCGAGACAGGGGCCTGGCTTCCCTGATGGTGTATTTCAAAACCATGTTAAGACCTTCATTCACCAGCAGTCCAATGAAAAACGTCACCTGTCAAGCAGGAAGTCAAGTCATTATGGCTCAATAAAAATTGAATTGTGGTTCAATTACTGTATGCAAGTCCCTCCGAAATAGTATCAGTGTAATGAATCCGCATATTATGGCCATAGGCATAAGACTGGCGATGGCCAAGACTTTTCCAAAAAAATCTCCTGAGGAAAATGAATTGAATGAGTGGATAGAAATATTAAGAAATTAAAATTGGTTACCTTTTGGAAATTCTACATGAGTTAATGCGAAAGGGATCCATTCAATTTCGGTAGTATTAAAATGATGATCCATTTCTGTCCCACGACAAGGCTGCAATGTTGGGCTTCGAGTTCGGTTTTGTGGTGACTATTGTGGCAAAGGTCATTCGGGTCAAATAAGATGGAAAGAATCGTTTAACCACCCACTGAGGAATTGTATTTGTTACACGTGCAATGTAAGACGATGGTTCCCTGTTTCTGATATTTTAGGCTCTACTATAGGCTTACTCGTTTATTCAGTTTCAGGTAGAAAAGAGTTGAGAAATGAAAATAGTTTTCGAAAAGAGTGACGATTATTACCTTCTCTTTTCCGAAAGAAGTTTATTTCTCCAATACCCTTTCTACCTGACGTTGACGAGTAAGCCTTATGACCAGAAGCATGAAGTGTATGCAGAGAATAATGCACTAAAGTTCACATTTTTGCAATCTAACCTCAACCTTCTCTAAAAAGTAGAAACTTTAATGCAAGGGGTTATGCAATCGAAGTCACTATGCGTTGCGCAATTTTTGGAGGACTGGTTTGTTGTATGCATAAAGATATCTTTCTCTTCATCTGAATGACCATACGCTTGCATTGTTGATTGTGCATACAGCGAATGCGCTGCAATGACCAATGCAGCACAACAATTTTATCAGCAAAATTCAACACTGTGACATAAGTAGGGATAAGGATCTATAGATGCACTTGTACAGCATCAAAATTACAAAATAAAACCATACAACAATAGTGCCATATTCCCATATCTGCTATGTTTTTGACATTTGTCATATTTTAGCAATGGTGGCAATGGTCATTGCTATTTTGGAGTTTCCACTAATGTCAAATGCCTAACGATTCCATGATTCCGATAATGAGAAAAATACAAAAGGTTACCAGGAAGATGTAGAACCAATAAGCTCCAACCTCTATCCCAATTCTGAAACAACAATAATCGGTTGGGGCTTTTTTCTTGGCTAATTGAAAATTGAGGTTAGATTCGTTTCGAAAATTAAAGATAGACACGTACACAGTGATTTCACTTTTGAATCATGGAACGATTTGAAGCTGGATATCGGAAGAAGTACAGGCGAACCGTGGACTTCAATGCGCCCACTGAAAACGGAGTTTATGAAAGATACATTTCCATTACGGCCATGCCTGAGTGGAGCGACCTGTCTTTTGAGGAAATAAGAATGGCGGACCATCAAGTGAATCCCGCTCAGAATCGCAGTAAACCTGGATTATTTCGAAACCCTGCCTTCGCAGAAGTTGTTAAAAAGGCATTCAAGAAGGATGAAGGAAATGATTCTGGTCCTCCCCCTATGAAAACACCGAAACTCACCCTACCATGTGAAGATGAAGATGTGATGACAATGCTGAAACAACCCCCAATGCCAATGGATGAGGTGAAGAAACGTCTTGACGAGAAGTTGATGGCGATGAGTCAAGAAAACCTTTCCTCAGTAAACCCTGATGCTTCAGCCAAGATAACCATAATAAACCCATTCGTGAGGACATATCCCTCTTTACGAGTGCTGAATGCAATTACGAAGAATGGAAAATGCTTTGCCTGGAACTTCACAGTGAGGCATGTTCACCACGGGGAAATTACTTTTCCTGGAAAAATGGACGTCTATGGATTAGACATTGACAGATGTAGTAAGTGAAAATAAATACCTAAGTCTTGGTATGGAGATGGAGTGCTTATATGCTATTCGTTTTTGCAGTTATGTTTGACCAGGATGACCACGGATTTCCAAGCGTTACTCTCTTCCCGTTTGTGCATGGTATGCATTAATATTTGGATTACCTATTGTGAACCAATCAGTAATTGATAAATAATATAGAAGTGCCTCCATATGGAGAAGGGCTTCACCGATATGCAAAAGTGACTTTGAAGTACAATCTACCAAAGGATGGAGAGGAAGACAAGTTTGACATTTTTCAAGCGCAAATGCTCGTCAATTGCAAGGAGTGGGCTTCGACGATTGAATTTGACAGGGAGAATCGGACTGCGTCCTTTGAGGTGAGTCTCACGTCTCACTTGCTTTTAGTGCTCGGGAAGTACTCTTACACAACCTATTCTTTTAAAGATTTTGAAACCACAAGGCTCAAGCCCAATAGAAGCAGACCACTCCAAGCCAAACGTGGTGGTGACAATGGAAGGTGCGAAAGAAGATGAAAAGTTTTTTGGTTAAGTTAGGACACTTTATATAATCACAAAAACACATAAAAGTTAGTTATAGAACTGGGCATGTACAAGTATAGTATCGATAAGATTTTTAGGTGTAGGGCTTACACCACTGTAGAATGGAGAACTTGTTATATTTATGAAACAGAACGCTTTTGGATAGATTCCATACCATTTTCGATAGAATAAATAAACCTCATCTTCATAATCATCAAGTAAGACGCCAACGTTGGAAAGCATAGAAGTAGCCATTGATATCATAAAGCTGCAGAAATAGTATAGGAGAACGGTAATCGCGGTTAGGATGATAATTGTCCTCGGGATGGGTGGGAGCTTGGCTATATGCGTATTGAGGGCAATGAAGCCTTCCCATCCACCACCTTCAGATAGTATCCAATCTCCCAAAACTTGCTCAACTATTATTCCAAATGTTTCCACCACTTCGGACACTCCATCAGGATAACCCTCTTTGACCGAGTCAACAGCAAGGGCACCTATAGTCCATAAATTAGATTATAAGCGTCTCTTGTAGAATAGGACATCAGTTAAAATGTTACCAGCAAGTCCAAGTAAAGCCACGAATTTTCCCCAATTCATCTCCAGCTTTCCAAAAGTGCCCTCGACCATAGACTTTGCAAGCGAGACTAGAATTGTTGCGGGTTTAATGTCCCTAGGTATCTGGAGACCAATCTATTATACAACACAAGGTAAACGTTTCAGGCATTACTTTCATAGCTATCGTGAAAATTACATGCGTAACGACTGAGTTATAGACATCAGGGTATTTGCGTCTTAATTCGTTCACTACAAACTGGAATTTCGGGTAGACGTAGTCCGCATCTGGTTTTGACAGCAGTTCAACCCCAGATCTTAGCCGTGGAGCAACTTTATGAATTTTACTCAAAAGATCTTCCTCTTGCAAGCGATCAATTATATGACGAGCAGCAATGCTTCTTGCCTAATGATAAACAATAAGCTTATAGTCAAAGAATTAATGTCATAATTGGGCTCATACCTCATCGGCAACCTTCCTCGACTTTGGAGAAGGGGGCTCTAAAAGTTGGTGAGCATGTTGCCAACTTTCATCGTCAAAGGGTAGCTTCAATATCTTGGCCACAGGGCTGGACCACTCTTCATCCTCAAAATCCACAAACCCTTCATCGTCATTGCGGACAGTCCTATGACTATTATGACTCTGCTGCTGCTGCCCATTTTGGGGGCGAAAAGAAACTCGAGGACCTTCCGTCTCCTCTGCAGCAGGAGGGCTTCCAGGATCACTTTGGACCTTCGATGATGAAGTGGAATCTGCCATTGTGATTATTGTCGTCAGTGTAAAATTATGTTGTCCTTTTTGGTTCCAAGATCAAAGTAGTCTGTCCATTACTGAGAAATGGAAACTCTAAGCCATTTTTCCTGTAGGTAAAAATGGCCTACAAATAAATTTCAATAGGAGTCCTGCACCAGATAACTTCAGCTGTTTGCGCCCTTTCACCAAACTGTTAAGCAGTTTGTTAGTTTTATAAGGCGTTGCACTGACTGCCGTTAACTCTGACTGACCTTGATGGTATGTGACCAAAGTTGTACAGAGGCAACAAAGATACATGTTGGTTATGGGGCAGGGTGATTCCCCTTCACCAGCTTGAATCCTTTTAGCAGGGAATCCAATTCCACCTGCTGTGTGCTCGAACTTCTGGTCAACTTTTGAACACATGTTGTGCACAAAGTCTTTGAAAAATAACTGAAGGATCATGGACCACATTCCGACGCTTAGGACAAACCTCCTGAATCAATCCAAGGAAAAGTGGGCAACTCACACCCTCAAGAACATCATTTTGGACTTGTCCGAGAAACACGTGGTGCCGGAAGAATGTCCATCCCTTTACTTCATGTTCTGGAAACAGAAAGGGACTGGCAAGCAGGAATTCATCAAGTTTTGGACAGACTACTTTGAACTGTTTGAAATCCTGGATGAGAAGCAAAGTCACATTGTGAAACCTGTTCTACAGTCTAAAATTGGGATATTCCAGTACCTTGCCGATCCAACTCTGTACAAGGACCATGAGGATGGAGTAATGTTGCAGGAAGCGTGTCAGTGGTACTTTGTCATTCTTTCCAAGTTAATCCATCATGACAATCGGAGTCTGGCGAAGGAGGGACTTTTGCACCTGCTACGTTTGTCATGCATCCCAGCAAAGGTTGAATTTGAATCTGGGTTTGATTATTGGACTTGACAAATCGTTTGATTTTAACATTTTCAGAATGAAGTCAAGTTCCTCTTATCCTTCTTTGAGACAACCGCATTGCCACTCATCAAGGAACACGTCGGATGGGTTTTGTGTGACGCTCAAGAGTACTTTGACACAACGAAGCTGATGGGTCAATTCTTGTCTTTTGTCTTTCTCACTCGACCCGAGGCTTCAGATGACATTATTATTGCTCGTATAATACAGACGGTGCTTGGGTATATCGTCGAGAGTGACAAGTGCCTTAGCCCAGCAGCCACTTTGTTTTTAATAGAGTCCTTGGGCCATTCTCTCGCCGTCTGTGATGAAAATATTTCAACGTCACCTGAAAAGTACTTTGCACACTAACTTCTTACAGTGAGACTTTTGTGTATTTCAATTTTAGGACAGCAGTTGGACTAGGAAATTGCATGGCGTACATATCCAAAACTATAATGCAGGGCCTCACTACCGTAGATGCCTTTATCAGACACAAAGTGGAAATTACTTTAGTTAACATCATCTGCAAAAGAATTCTTACACAACGGACTGAAAGTGCTGACTGGAGTTCTGTTGACGGAAATTTGTTGAGTATTTTGGGTAGTATATATTTCAGTACTTTGACGGATACGGCCATTTGTGACAAAGACATGATGAACTGGTTTGACGCCACTCAATTCTCTCAACTTTATGACTCAGATTCTTTATTGAAATTAACCGGGCATCAAGTACAAGGCTTTACCCGCATGCTTTGGTTTTCTTGGAATTCACAAAAGGAGGAGGTTGGTGAAATCAATAGAAAAATATAACTCGCTATTAGTGACAGTCTTTTTTGAAACAGATATGCAATCACCCACCTGACGCAGAGGGACACTTTCCCGTTCAATGGTTAGT
>JAQIWU010001586.1:0-15692 GCA_034696445.1 Isotomiella minor
AATATCAGTTGTTATCAATGCCAGTGGTGACAGCAATGCACCCTTCTCCATATAAAAACGGAACGGCACACGAATGACCGAAGCAAAATGAATATCGACAAAACACGAGGCTGCCCAAACCCAGCCCAAGGCAACCAAATATATCCCAACGACACGTCAAAGATTGATCGATTTCCTTCATACTTCCTTGAATTATTTGTATACACAAAGGACGTCTAATAATAAATCAGACGACCGTCAGATAGTAATTTATAGCTCCCAAGAAAGATGCTGGGGAAAATAACTTGTCGGGTAGAAAAGCCCGCAGAGCGGAAGAACAAGGCTGACTGGGATCATATGACATGGAACTTTGCCAATGTGGCTGAGCAGCAGAGAGAAGACACCCTCAGGGTCCGCCATGAGGGTCGTGCCGTTCGGAACGAGAGTGGGATCCAAGCACGATGGGAGACTTATCGAAACAACAACCGAATTCGGGACCGAATTACGGAAATTGACAACTGGCGAGTCGCTTTGGAACAAACGGTGTCCACCATAGATTTGGAACTCAAGAAGATGGGATGCGCAAAAGAAGCTGTGGAGCAAGCCATCGAGGTCAAAGTCTTGGATCTCGACATCGTCAATGAAATCATGAGCATTCGGGACCAACGCAGAGGCAACGACTATGTCATGGATGAGCCACAAATGGAACTGACAAAGGTGAGAATAAATTTAAGCCTTGATGACAATAACTGACTCATGTGACCCATTTCACAGGAAACTTGTCTCATCAAAGATACTCGGAATCTTTTGGAAAAGAAAGGGCAGGAAGCCTGGCATCAAACCTCACGACTGCAAGAAGCTCGTCAACACATCCTTCGAGACCTCACTGAAAAGATCATTGGACTTGACATTGATCGATATTTGCTCAACCTGAATGAAAGTTCTACGGAAATCTCATTTCGTCCCGACCCTCTCCGCATCCCAAAGGGTATGATGACGCCTCAAGCTTGGGAGGAAGCAAGCCGATACAACAAGTTGAGAGCTGACAATGAATTGGCCTCTTCTGTCAAGCTTCGGGAAAGTATGCTCCTCACAATCGATCAGACCTACAATGACATCAAGGCTCAGAGAGAAGCTACTGATTTCGCAATGCGAAAGCGTCTTCATGAAATGTCAAAGACTTCTGACGACTTGCAACATCAACGACAAAAGGTATACATTTTGGCTTCTATACACATGGTTGGTTGTTATAATGGGAAATTGTATTTGCTCATAGATATTGGCAGAAATGTGCAAAGTGGAACTGGAGATTCGTGACTTGGAAGATGCACTCCTGGACAAGACGAATAAAATGAAACTGGCCGAGACTCGACTAGAACATCGTACATACCGATTTGGGGTGGAGTTGACTCGCGATGATGCACAGAATGGTCTTAATCAAGAAGTTCTTCAGGTAAATTAGTTTGCAGAGTATGTAACAAGGATGTGTAATACAAGGTCTGTTCCTGTGCAGCTCCGTGCAATTCAAAGGGCTTTGCAATGCAAGATCAATGACGCCAAGAAGGCACTGAACATGCTTCAAGGATTTGTTCAAAAATTGGAAAGTGAAATCGAAAACAAGAATGAAGCCAAAGCAATTGAGAAAATGGCCCTAGATGTTCGAGGAAGGGTTGCTGCTTCTGCTGAAACCCCATTGACAAAGACAGACAGGAACATTGCTCTTTCTGCAACTGTTACGCTTCCAGAAGATTGCCGCAAACAGACAGGAGAATTGGGCAGAGCATGCTAATCGCAAAAGTGGACAATTAAATAAAATTAATAATAAGAAGACATAATGACAATCGAAGCTATGTAATTTGATAAGGAAGGGGTCCGTTTCATTACAAAAATAAACAAAGTAGCAATTTGAAATTCTTAAAGTTTTTACATTTAGTAAGTCTATTTCCACAGCTTTGTATAATCGTCGTAAGTAGTTCTTATACTGTCATGATGGGTCCAAGACTTCCGCCGATTTTTCGAACGTTTTACTTTTATCTAAAGCATTGCATCGACACAAGCATCCTGATATAGGACATTCTTGTTGGCTTCTGGATTGGACAATAACAGGAAGTAAGCAATAATGGTTTAGAAAATTAGCGGGTATGTGTACTCACTCAAACCATAGTTGCAAATGTACACTGTGTCCTCCGTGTCTACATGACTGGCACCAGGAAAACCAAGAAGTGACAGCTTCATTCGAAACAATTGAATGTTGCGGATCTTTTGACCCCCCAAGGAATGTGCCCATGTGCATCAGGCATATTGAGCACCTTGGAAGTGGCTTTCTACAGCTCGGGCAGCAGGAAGACTAGTAACACCAAAAAACTCTGAGTAAAGCAGCTAAATGAAATGAGATGAAACTACCTTTGGTTTCGCATTGGCTGAAGTAAATCTGTTAAACAATTGACTACTTCGAGTCAATTGAGCAGTAGCTGTACTTGTACTTGAAATAGATTTTCCACAAAAATTGCAACTGACGGATACTTCAGATTGTGGGACAAGTGCAGGATTGTTGGTGTTTTTAACAATGTCAAATTCTGCTCTTCTCTCCCATAATTTCCTGGAGTCCAACAGTTCTCTGAAGTTGAAATGGCATTTAGTAATGCTTATTTGACAGAGACAAGGAAGTAGTTGCCTACCTATATAGTTCAGTCCATAGTTTGAGCAGGGAGATGTTGGAAATCTCTTGTGCCATAGTTCTGGTAGTTAGAAGAGCAACTGTTTGGACGTCAGACGTTACATTTATATATTTTTGGAGCAGAGGAACTACTTGAGGAGTCATTCCTGAAAGAAATCAACGAAATGTATGTACCAGACATTTTTGGCGAATATACCTATGCCCATTCACTTCATTCACTTACCGGTTAACAAAATACCACTTAAGTCACCACTCTTTTCCAGCTCAACTGTCATTGCACTAACAAACTTAACCAGTCTTCCATCAGGCAAAAATGAGCAGGCGAAACCTACGGACAAAGTTGCGAACGGTCGTTCAAAGAAAACTGGTATATCCAAGAATAGCATTCCGTACCTAATCGATCAGCCAAAGAAATCCTAGGGTCGTTCTACAAAATTTATAAATTGAATTTTGATGAGATCAGTTTGGCTAAATTCCTAATACTCACTAGAATGGTTTCATAACCACCCTCCGTATCTGTCAAAAAGGAAAAAATGGCTCGAATGTAAGGATCGTTTAAGTGATCACAGTTGGTTTGCGCCAGCTCTCTCCACAAAGACGCGTTATCATTGCTGTATCCTGCTATAGCCATTGCCACAATTGAATGGTTTGACTCATTTAGTATTTTGATCGATTGTCTCAATTTTAAATGAAACAGAACTATCGCTGCTTTTCTTGTAGGTTCCTGGATTTCTTGATTCCAGCCACAAAGTTGCTGAACGAAGGTTCTTTCCTCGCTTCTATATAAAAAAATATACAAAGGATGTAAGAATGCGGTGCTTTGAAATGGGGTCAATCAACTTACCTGTAAGTGGTAATGTTATGCAATTCAAAAGAACTATTATTTACAATTTCAGACTTCAATGTCCCAGCTGCAGCTCCTACAGCATTATCAATTCTTAAAGCTACTCTTGCACCTGGAAACTTCAATGTTCCAATCGAAGGAACCAAATACTTGTCCTTTTCTGTTAAGCTTTTACAATAGTCCAGCCAGCTCCAAACATTCTTCACCATCTCGTCCTCTTCGACTAAGACCATGTTGTCTTTCAAAGGAGTCTGTCCGAAAAATTGATAATTGCTTCAAATTTAATTCAATAGCTTTACAATAAATGTATTCCAATACCCTTAAACCGTATCCGTTTTCCGCACGGTATTTCATTTTTACAGAGATGTCGTCCAAAGCCTCGTAGGTTTTATCAGTAGTATCAATATATAGAATCATCTTTTTATCATTTGACCAACCAAATGTTGGCCTAGATGACCAATTTAGAGTAATTCTCTCGTGAACTGTCGAATTCCACAGAACGTCTACAAAAACACAAAGTCAAAGTTGAGGCAAAATCAAGGTAGGCACTTGTGTACTTACTGCCCGACGATGTGCAAGTAGTTAACATATTTTCTTCTGAGTAATGCCAGGCAAAAGATGAAATGTGAGAAAAGTGTGAAACTCCCATTTCATTAGAGTATGCCGGATACAGTCTTCTTTCTAAAACGGCAGGGTCGCCTTCCTCTGATAGCGTAGCATGATGAACATCATGGAGGGTTAAGTAATTCGTGTCCCTTTCCAAGCAGGCCAGCAACCCTGACCTAATAGCAGAGAATATGGTTCAATAAATTTATTGCTGTATTACAACATGTACCGTGTTGGACACCAGCCGACTTTGGCCAATGGCTTGGTATGATTCAGGACGACAAACGGTTTTTCAAAGTTCCTTAAATCCCACACAAAGGCTTGATTTTCAGCATAACTGACGACATGATGAGTACACAAGGGATCTATGCTCAATCCGTAAACTCCTTTGGTTGCCGTTGTATTGCTAATCTTTGATTGTGAATCTGTGAAAGTATTAAAAATATAAAACCTGAAGTTTATCGAGCCAAAATCGATTGCAAAGAAGAGGTTACCTCTAAGATCAAACAGTTTAAGCTGCTTCCCATTCATCCCTACCAACAGAGACTTTGGGAGCGTCCAAGTGATGGAATGGGCAGTTTCCCCTAAAGCCAATTCTACTAAAGGAGACGATTCATCCATATTGATGGAATTAGAGCTGGACCCTGAACTAAAACTTCCCTTGTTCCATATCGTTGACATATCCCAAACTGCCACAGCACTGTCAGCTCGGGTTTTATCAAATCCTCCAGCGAGCAATGATGGTTGCAGCTTATTCCACTGCAGTGACAGGACAGGTCGCGTGTGTCGAGGAACTATTTGTATAAAAACAACCATTTCAATAGGGACAGACGGGGAATGGAAAAAAGTTACCAATTTCTCTAGGCGCAGACTGGTCCGAAAACGAAGTGAGAACAATCTTGCCATTCCCAAGTCCAATTGCAATAAGGTCATCCGCCCCCTCTCCAGGATATGGCTCTACAATCTTTGAATATGGAAAGTCTGTTATCTTCGCAAGGAACTCGGTGGCCTTTGAGTCCGAAATCCGTATGTCTAGGAAGAAATCCAAAATTAGCATCCCAACAAAAGCAATTAACAAAGACTTACTGAAATGTCCGGACTCATTACTGCAGGCTTTCTCCAAGTCTACAACCTGGTACAGGACGATGTCTTGGGACCAAACGAGCAAGTGATCAATTCGACGAGGTGACCACTGTAGATCCATCTTAACGTCGTCCGCAACCCTTCAGACAAAATAAAAACCAAAAGTACACCAAAAGGTTTTTCTGATTTGTGGACATTGGACTAAGCCTGATTTCAGCCTGGCACGGCGCTTTGTTTTACGCCAAGACTCACTTTCCCCTTGTCTCATTTTTGTCTCACCTCGACTTTCGTCTCAAATTCTTTCATTACCCATGATGAAGCCTCAAGAATCTCGCTTACAAAAGGCTAATGCTCGAAAGACACCTTGAAATCCTTGAACTCGATAATGATGATGACCATCAATGTTCGACAATGACAATCAATGAGTCATGATGGGACTCAATAGTTTTGAAACGCAACGCAGTGTAATTTTCTGTAAGCTAATTGCATCCGCCATTAATGAACGTCTTAAATACACCACTGACCTTTGCTCATTAGATTCTTAATCATAGGAGACACAATCAAGTGACAAGTTCCTGCTTTTCTTAGTCAGTTCAGCACCAACCGTTGACACTAAAGTATATCACGTCAAGTCACACAAGAGGACTTGAAAAATGAAGCATTTGATAGCAGGATTCTTTTACGTCGTACTCTTTGAAGCTTTCCTAATCGGTGGTGTTAGAAGATATGACGATCGGTTTGTGGACTATGGAGTCTACATCATCCAAAATAGAGTTTTGCAAGGAGTTCTCACCTTACCCCCAATCAATGTCACCACTACTAACGCGACGACTGAGGCTCCTCCATCGACAGGGACCAACAACGCCACCGAAGGCACAAGTGGGGCTGCTCCAGCCAACTCCACCGGAACCATGAACTCAACAACACCAGCACCAACACCAACAAATTCAACAAGAACAGCTCGAGCCGTTCTAAAATCTCTAGCTCCAATAATTGCGAATCTAGAAGGAAATAGTTCATCTCAAAGATGGCGATTGGAAAAATCAGGTTGGTTGACATAAGCCACAATATGTTTGGAAATGCTAATATAATTTGTTCCCTCACCTCAGCAATGTACAATTCATTTGAAATACGATCGCTGACAGATGAAAAGTATGTGCTTGTGTTTTACACAGGAGAATCTATTCTGGGCGCGGTGAGAAAAAGCATTTGATCAAAGATTTTGTACAATCCTAGTTTACGATTTTCAGTTTGACACTATGGCTCTCAAACGGTGGTACCTACAGGACGCAGGGGACGATTACACAATAATTAGGCACCGGAGACAAGACATCTGTCTCGAAGGCGTAAGGTATGAAGTATCTAGGGTCCATAATGACCAAGAGTACAACTAGCATTTTTATGATTAGGAATGGAGAGGCAGTGATAGCAGGAAAGTGCACTGGAAAATTGGAGCAGCAGTGGCTATTCAGGACCAGGGCGGCTTAGTTTGCCCCGAATGATTACATACTTGGGCATGAGCAGTTTTCAGAAATAAAAATTGTCTTGCACAGCCAACAAAGTACCATAATCTGCTTGACTATATTCGATTTACAAAGTTCTACATTTCAAAATTAACAACAAAAATTAATAGGCATTTGAATTGAATTGGTTTTGCTGAAAACGCGTAAAAATGTAAAAAAATTGCTTTCGTGATCAGTCAGTTCAATCAGATAATGAGGCTTATAGAGTTGGATCTTCGTCGGTGAAAAAAGCGTCTGGTTCCATCTTGAGAACATCTCGAAATGATTTCTTCTTCATCAAGTCCACGAAATGACTATAAATAAATGGTTCAGTAAATCCAAGAAGACGAAAAGGTAGTAAACATTTAGGAAACAACTTACCGAAGACAGAATGCATTAATACTCATTCGAACTGGCTTCTCCGCTTGGTGCCGAAATGCTAAAATTGCCAATTTTCCAACATTGTCTTCATTTAAAAACTGCATCAAGGAATTGAAACAGTGGCGTTTTAAGTCGGACAGTTGAAACTTGTCGGCAGCTTGAATTATTCCACTAACAACTTCTTGATCTGTCAAAGGCAGAACATTTCCGGAGTAAATGTAGTCCAGAATGATTTCCAGAATATGAGCTGGAGTTTCATAGACGTCGATTGTTGAAATTTTTCGTTGTTCTCGTGCCTCTGCAGGAAGATCACCTCCGGCTATCGCAGCATAAGCATTCTCTCGAGGCGAATTCTTCTGCGAGTTCGTCGATTCTTCCTGCTCAAACATGCTTGCAAAAGTTGGACTGCGTGCTGCACATAAGAATTCAAAAAGTTATGTTCCCCCGATTCAATATTAAAATGCAGCTAATAAACAAACCTGACAAAATTAGCTTGTGAGCTGGGAAAACCTTTCCTTCACATTCAAGATGGACGTCTGCGGTACCCGTCCAAGTTCTAACGCGTTGCAAGTCCACGGCTACAATCTTTGAAAATTCTTGCTTTTCTTGTTTCGCAGCTTCAATGTCTCGGAAATCTGCATCCAAGTATATTTCTAGCACGACGCGCATTCGTAAAGTATTCTCTGGGATTAGCTGAGCCCTCTTGTAATACAGCTTCTCTAGTTCGACAAAATCTACCCAAGCTCCGCGTTGATCTTCAGTAAAGTCTTGAAATGTTCCTGGATCGTCATGTATTAAAATTAAATTCAATTTAGACAATGTGCCCGCCGTGTGTTTATACTTACGATTCTGTTCAAGAAGGGGTCGACCTCTTCCATCCACAACCTTTGAGGAAAAGGCGGCCGAAATTGCTCCTGCTCCACGCTTATGAATTTTAATCAAATGGATGCGCCAAGTCATCATGCCACCGGTGTCAGACAGGTTGAAAACCCTGATAATAAAACGACCAAAAGCCCAACTAGCGGACATAGCAAAAATAAAATCAATTCAAAAGCACATACCAGTCACATTTTTGTCCAATGTCAGAACCAACCGTAAACACTTTGGACTCTATCGTTCTCGTCTTAATCCCACTTTTGGTCACAATAGTATTCACTTGCTTGAACGGAAATGCCTTGTCAAACTTTGGAATGATCCATTCACATTCGTACGAAACTCGTTTTTGTTCTGTCACCTGTAAGAACAATCATCGCTATAAAAATAAATATTTCCAATCGAATACGACTGCCTACTTACCTTCTTTAACTTCGATTTGCAATGAAAGAACTCCTCATCTGCTGGCTTCAGGCCCTTCATAATGGACGCCTCGGGCATTGGAGGAGGACTTGCACTTCCAGAGATGTTCAACAGTTTGCCGGTTCCACTCCCAATACTGTTTCTTGCTGAATTATTGTTGCTCGAGTTGGTGGACGCCGAAGTCAGAGGTCCACTTTTCTCATTTGGCGACGACAATCCTTCTACTGGATTCTTCAACTCGGGGGACGTTCGTTCGGTGGACATCCCTTTAAACCTTGATCCCTTACAGAAAAGGGACAACTCGGCGATTCTTGCTGACTTCCTGTAATAAAAAGACTTGGAATCAGGGACAAAGACATTATATTTCCACGACCACTGTCTCCTGGTTGAGACAGACAACCCCCATCAATTTTGGTCCCCTTGTTGGACACACAGGGAGCTGACACATCGGCACTTTTGTGTGACGGCTCACTGGTCACTGCTCGTCGTCGTCAGTAATTCTTACCGTATCCTAGTCCTTAATACACAAGTGGGGATGAGTGAATGCCGGTTTTGTTGATTGCTTGCAACAAATTAGTGGATTTACAGAGATTCAAAAATAAACAGTGCAATCAATCCATCAATTCTCCAAAAATGTGCCCATGGGGTAAAAGCAATGGTTTTTCCCGATGAATTCCCGCATCAAACTTTCACAGCCTCGAGGCAATAGATGGCGATGCGTCTGACCTGGCACTCTGTGTGCTCTTCTTGGCATTCGGTGGGGCATTGCAAGCTTTGTTTTTCAGAAGACATTAAAATTATTTTCATACATCGTGAAAGCCAATAAAGTTTTACTGTAAAAGTCAATTGTCAATTGTAACGTGTCATGTGTTACTTTTGTACATAGTTCTAGAACATGCACTTTGCTGGGGCACATTAAGACAAATTAATGTCTTCTGT
Source organism: Isotomiella minor (assembly GCA_034696445.1). Classification (NCBI taxonomy): domain Eukaryota; kingdom Metazoa; phylum Arthropoda; class Collembola; order Entomobryomorpha; family Isotomidae; genus Isotomiella; species Isotomiella minor. The sequence continues at coordinate 9,308 of JAQIWU010001586.1, forward strand.
CATACGTCATATCATTAAGTCAAATATCATTTAGACATGACTTGTCAGAAAAGCTTTTTTTCTCTTCAATTGTTCAGGACTAAAATCAGTGTTTGTGAAGCTCATCTAGGTAATTATTACTTTAGCATTACTTGAACTTTTCCAATCTAGGCGTTTGTACTTGTACTGTCATACATATTCCGCCAACCTTTCCTTCATATTAGTGTTATCGTCCTATCCTCACACGCATGGCATCGTCGAGCAGCAGCTCAAACCTATACAATGCTGAAGCTGGATAAGTACGGTGCGTGTTATGAGCTGCTAAATTAACCAATTAAGGGAGGTCCATGTGAGTGAATTTTATCACCGATTTCATCGGCCAGAACCAGGATTGAAATGACCATGAATCAGAGAATTGAATGATGAGACCAAGATAGTCAGTGGTTTACTACTCATAACTCTTGACAAAAAATACTGCTCAAGGTTGACTGCAAAATCTAGTTTCCAGAAACAGACATACACCAATTTCCAGTACAATTCTGGCCATTCCATTCAATAGTGCTTAAGACAAGCTCTCATCTTTAAATGGAACAGCAAATGAAGAACGACGCCTACAACCTCATTGAGGGGGAGTGGAATGGCTTCCGGTTTCGAAGAATTGGACCCAAAGATTATCCAGCAGTATTTGACCACATTGCACAATATTTTCTACGGGATGAGCCAACGTGCAAACTTTTTGGATGGAGTGAAGACTTTAGAGCAGACTTTACAAGGCTGGTGGCTGCTATGCTCGAGCTTGGAGATAATTTGAGCTTCGTGGCAGAAGATATTATAACGGAGGAGGTATTTATTTCTGTCAACTTTCATGTCCCCCTTTGCATACATAATTTCACTTTTCGGTAGATCGCAGCAGTTCGAATTTCTTATGTCCACAAGAAGGATGCATCCTTTGAACACCTAAGATTTGACTCTCGACAGATGAAGCAACTCGTACAACTTCTGTCAAAGCTCGAAGAAATGGCAAAACCTAAAGAAAAGCTTGGAATTGAGACTTGGGTGGATCTTTTTGTGGCATCTACTGCAACAAAGTATCGAAGATTGGGACTTACTGGAGAATTTTACACCAGATCAATCAAGTTTCTAACTGCTTGTGGATATAAACATGGTGACTTGACGTTTACCTATACAACTTGAGAACATTTCACATGACATTCTGTTTTTAGCTCTGGTCATTGTCTCCAGCCCTTACACCAGAGCTGCTACTGCCAGAAGAGGATTCATTGACTTAGCCAGGGCGGACTACAAGGACTTTAGAGATGAAGATGGGAACCTGGTCTTTAAACCTGAGGAACTTAATGAAGAGCATTTTGCAGTGAGCAGAGCCAAAATACTTGAATGAGCAAAAATAATAAAACATTCACACAAAGTAGACTTGGAATGAGAATAAGAAAAAATGTGGTATGGGTTTTTAAAATGTCTTTTATTCACATACACAACTTAACATACAATAAAAGTAACTTTTTTTTCTTTTTTTTCTGAATGAAAGTGAAACAAGGATAACTTAACAGTTAAACACAAAGGTTAACATAGAATAGAACTCATGATGATGATACATAATAAATAATAACAATAATAATGGCAACCCCCCACGCGTATTAACAAAATGATGTTCATTTGTTCCAGTATTTCTTAAGATGGCAGTCCAGCTATAATGATAATCAAGACGAGATGTTCCACTTGACTTAAATATACCCAGAAAGATGTTAAAATTCTCATTGACTTGTCAAGAGTTTTTTGTATAATGTATGAAAAATAGTACGATCAGATTTCTTACAAGGTTTTACAAAGATCTTTCTTACACTTTCTCTCTTTCTCTAGCTAATTAAAGATATAAACACGTATCGACTCATTTTAGGGTAGTATAGCAGATCGTACATTTTTGCATTTGTGCGATACGAACTTTTTATAGTTTGATGTTGCGGACAATAGAGTTGAGAGGTTGATGGTGAACCTAAACTTTCATTTTTGATGGTGAGTCTCTAAAAAGTTGTCCTTCTTCATAGAATGAATGATTGAATCAATGAATATGTATAATTTTGGATGTTTTAGTCTAAATAATTGTTGTGTTTATTTTACGAATAAGAGCTGTTTTTAGTATCGAGTGCGTCTGTTTGTGCTGAGTTGTTCAGTGGGTTGGATGGCTCTGGGGGAGTAACCATAAGTCTCACGGGACACTGGTTGGTATCGGTAGCCTGGAGCTCGAATTCGGGCATTAGCATCTTCAGATGAGCCAGCTGGCAACATGTCGTCAAACATTCGGGAAAAGTGGTCAGGCATCTCAGAAAATGGACGACGTCGGCTGGGAAGAGTTGATTCTTCTGCACGCATGTCCTCTGTGCCTGAAAAAAAAATTAAATCTTAGAAATTGCATTCACTGACCAAACCCGACTAAAATGTTATCAAGACTTTTACACCCTCTTCCCACTTTACTTTAATCTTCTTCGGTCATGAAAATCATTGACATGTTTGGCACAGGAAATGGGGTCGTGCAAATGAAAATTAGGTGAGGTGATTCTGTCTGGCCTATCCAATTCTACTTGTTTTTTCTAACAAGAAGTGCAATAAAATAGTAAATCTTACACAAACAAGACAGTCTCCTCGCATCTGTTTCTCATTGCCCCTCTATCTATCATCCTTGTTTCCTTTTTGACCTAAGCTAATAATAATGAGTCCACCATACATTTTGTCTGATGCATTGCACAGCAAATTAATATTATGCAACGGACGATGTAGGCTATTCGTTCTATCTACTCCAATTTACAATCCGTAATTATGTGCATAATATGTGAAGCTAATGATTAGTTTGCTTTTCAATCATTCGTCACAGCTTATCAGTTGAGGAAATAATCACCATCCTTCTCGTCTTTACTAACCCACTGTGCTGCCTATTTTTGGCAAAGCCTCATCTCTCCTGCAAATTCTTGCCAATAGACAAAAGAAGCGAAAAAGTATAGTCTCAAATCCATCACTCGGAGAGAACGCTATGTCGCTATTTATGCATGTGTAGCTTCTTACCTAAACCCTGACATAAAGTTCGAAATCTACCAGGGTCTAACTTTATGTAAAATGCTATCCAGAGAACATTGATTACACATTAAAAAAGAAAGATCCGCCCATAACCTATAGGCTAGGCTTTGGAACGGTATTCATTCTTCGTCAAATCATTACCACTCACTGCATGGAGAGAAAGATTTTGTCAGCATGAAAAAAAAACTAAAGAACATGTCTTTCCCTGTCACTTTGGATGGCATATCTACAAAACGCATTGACTCCTTGAGTACGAATGGAATGCGAAGAGTTGTCTTTTGCCAAAATTATTTTTTTACGAACCTGAACTAAAGACAAGTAAATCAAGAAGAGGAAGGGAATTTCATGCAATATTGCAACACGAACGAAGCCGTTTACAAGAAGTTTACATACAAAAGTAACTGCCTGCTAAATGAAAGGAATTAGTAATGATTGTATTTATTTGCATACCTTTAAGTGCTCGCACATAAGACGTCCAGAACTTGGCCTTCCTCTGGACAGGCTCATGCATGCTGATCATGTCGAAGTGTTGACGGAAACTTGCACTGCTCATTTTGAATGCTTTTTAATAGAAACTGCAATTGAAAAACAAATTTTTGAAATTAGACTCGCTGCAACAAATCTCTGAATCTACAAACCTTAAGCCTTTAAACACCAACAAAAATTTACAAAGCAAGTGAAAATCGTTCGTCAGTTCCAAGCCAGTTCGTTGGACACACTAACCGAATTTTAGTCGGGATCTTGAAGTGAAGAGAAACTGAGCTCAGCTCCTTTTAATTCTTACCCGTTCTTTACCTCTCCGTCGTCCTACGTCTTTGGGATGGGTGGATTAGGTGGATGAGGGGTTGATTGTCAATGGATAAGCACAGAAAGATCTATAGAAGGATGACGCTTGCTTACAACGTTTGTTTGTGGTGGGGTTACGTCGCACACAACGACGTAAGCAGGGGAGTATGAAACTGGTAATATCAGATCCAAGCATGTCTATTTTTAGTCAGTTTCTAAAAAAACGGCACGAGGTCACCCCCCAATTCCCACTCAGTTCTTGACAACGCCGAAGAGCTACTGCCGAGAGTGACATTAACTACAGGACCAGCTCGAGATATAGATTGTGCATAATATCTCTTCAATGGATGCAGTTTCTGAACATTTTATTAACTCTTCGGAACCTGCGATTGAATGTAATGAATTTAATTCCGCCTTGTCGAATCAATCAGTCAAAAGCATCGAGTTAGAAGAAAGACTAATCTTTTTCAATGACCAAACGTTGATACTCCAAAAGACCAATTACGGTATGATGTCTCATTGTGCCCCATGCATCTTAAATGCGTATATCTGCTTTCTCCATGAAAGGGACTGTCTGTCATTGCATGTCAATTCCAATCATTAGGCATCCGTCAGATATGAAACCTCGACCTTCAATTGAATTCAATAACAAAACCTTCAGGCCGTGGGTAATTAGAAAAAACTGAATTTTTTAAAAACTAATTTTGCACTCACTCGAAAAAGTGTAATGTACAAGGAAGAAAAGGAACCAACAACCATTGCCTAAATAAGATACGAAATGTGGCTGAAGGTCAGGTTGGTTTGGCTCTCTGCAGACGATTCTTTCCTTCATGTGCTTATCGCTTTCCTTTACACCTTATATTCGTTTAGACGATGAGAGCACCCCAGATTCATTAAAAAACCACTCGATCCATCCTTCTTCCGACAGCCAAGTTGACAATAGAGTTGGCTTTTAAAAAACTGCGTACAAGTTTCCCATTTAAATGAAGCAAGGTTCATATATAGTAAGAGGTCGGAGAGACAAATGTACTTGGCCATATTGAACTTGGCCCATTTCCATAAAACGTTGCCTGCAAGCAAACAAATCAACGGGATAGGTTTCCCGTAATGCAATCCATATCTGAAAAATTGAGAATTCTAGTGTTTGAGAGAAGAAATGGGAGGACATAATTAAAGCAATTATAGCTGAAGGAGTTGAAGGCTAACGTGAATTAATTACTTTTGGTGGTCCAGTCCAAAAATCGCTGCATCAAAATAAAACCTCTTCTTGACACTTTTAGGATGGTAAACGGAAAGGATTGCCTGTAGATGTGTGGAGGCCATTGTCCCAAATTGTGCTAACCTTGAATCAGAACCAATTTTGATTATATTCTATTCTTATATGCATCACTTGAACGATTTTCACAGATCATGAACAACTTTGTGCTTATAAGCACTGAGAAGTTAAATTATTTATAGACACTAAAACTAACTTCCTGTGTCATTAACTTTTCCTTTAATATGTACCAGATCAAGGACAGAGTTGCATGAAAATGAATCGAAAGTTCTTTTTTCCTAACTACGCAATTGATCATCCTGCCACGCTGTCTTTGTCTTTAACTTCATGCGTCATTAGGATGTGATGTGCATGTTTGGATTCAAGTAATTTTTGGAACGCTTTGGGCAGATTGTCCTTCCTGTTTGTCCCCTCTTTTGAAGGGGACATATCGTTTTCCGATGCAACGATGACTGCAGTATTTGCATTGTTCATCCTAAAGCACTACTATGCTTCGTTCCACGATATGCGGGGGTAGAGTGAGATGTCATTAGAGTAAAGCGATTGAAGATACAGTTGCTCCTATGGCAGACATATTGACTAGATCTATTACAAATCACAATCTAGGACCAAAGACTATTGGGTTTTATTATAAAGGTTAGATAGATTGACAGGATTGGAACGTTATCAGGGATCATCAGGTCCAATTGTGAATCGCACCGTTCCTACTCTTCCTCGTCTTGTGATCGGAAACCTGAGCTTCTCAAAGTGCCCCGTGAAACTGTCACCTACGTATTATTGAAAAAGATGCCTGTGTAAGAAATTGGATTTTAGCATTCAGAAGATGAATGAACCGTGCCTGAGTTGATTGGGTTTGGGTTCTATTTCCATCCATTTCAGGACGTTGCGTCACACAAATTGGAGAGCCGGGATTGACGCAAACGGGAAGCAGCGGTTCAGGTTGAGGTGGGAGTCCGTCACCGATCACTTTTACGTCAGTAAGGTCATCGCTGTCCATGTACATACTGCTCTGGCTTTCGCTGAACTGTACATTGTTTGCTTCGTACTTCAACGCTTCAAATTTTGCTTTTGAAAGTCCAATAGAGTCGGCTTTGATCCCAGGAATAGGGCCATCCCATATTATGGGGTTTCCTGTGTACATTCCGTACTTTGCTCCTTCCTCTCGTTCCACTTTCCACATAAGACCGGACATGGGTTGCCTTGAAATGGGTCGAATGAGACGGTAACGTGGTTTGACGATAGGACTTGTCATTGGCT
>JAQIWU010001587.1:0-15690 GCA_034696445.1 Isotomiella minor
CCACTAAAATTTATTGGGCTTCATACTATAATTCTTCTGCAGCTCCAAGTAGATAATAAGAAGTAATCTCCACACAAAAAATTAACAAGGAATACTGACTTACTCCTTCCACCAACTCCTTCCTATCTACATAGTTTATTTTTAACGACTTGGTCAACTTGCTTCTTATATTGTGTTGATTTACGAAGCCGTAAATGTTTCAAATTTTCAAACCCTAGTTTAAGAAATCTTAAAACTGAATGAATGAACTAACAAAAAACTAGTCCCTTTGTACAACTTTTATTACCATCGTAATAGCATATGCATTTTTTAGTTACGTTGTACCTTGCATCTCAATTTTATTGATGCTTGTAACGTATTTAACCCTTTATGTCATCTCAATTACTAGTATTGCTCTGCATTGCTGTCGAGTTAAAAAGGGAGGCATATTTTTTTCCTTGGTAAAAAAGGAATATATAAAAGGAACAACGATTTTGTTTTCTTCTCACTTGAAATCAGGAAGCCGTTGGAGGTACACAATTTACTGTTTTCTGTGATGCGCTGTTCTTCCCAATCAACCCTTTCATACTGTACACCAGAAATGATGCAAGAATTGTGGGTTGTTATGTAATGAAATTTTCAACCTATGCCCGTACAATTTAAAATGAATTGACAATGACAACAATTGACTTACCTTCTGACATATAATGAGCAGGTCCGTTGATGACTGATGGGTTCTAAGGGAAATTCCCTCTGATGCCACCGAACGGAAGCTGATCTGGGCGGTTTGAGACTGGCCATGATTTCTTATCCTTGTCTTTTTAAGGGCGAGTAATCAGTTTTTGTTGGAGAACATAGGGACGCAATCAGTTTCATTGTCGAATATAAGTTTATTTCTACTAATATTTTTCTTTTGCACTGATGGAGCATTTTGACAGATCCTGGACGTACAAAACCAACTAGATTCTTGAAAGTAAACCACACTAAATGTCATGTACAATTTCATCAGGTTAACTTTCCCTCGGGCGACCTGCAAAATGGCTTTTCTTCTTGGACAGGCAATCAATATCTTCGCCTTCGACACGGTGAGACTGACAAAGGATGGTTTGATTGTGGCGAGATTCTGTAAATGAAATAAGGAGTAGAAAATTAAATTAGGGAGCGTGTCTTCAAAGCTGTGTGGTTGCTTTTTGCTGTGAAGAAAATTGCAAGTTGTGCCTTAGTGCTAACAAAGAAGTAACATTCAACTATGCTAGCCCTTTTTGTACATACTAGCATAGTCAAATGTACAAAATAGTCCAGTCTTGTCAAAACTCTATTCAAATAACGCCAAGAAGGATACGAGGGCCGGAAATGTGAAGAAAATGCATAACTCGTTGTTTAAATTTACTAGTCTTGCTAAAACAATGAATTCTGTTAGCCAGCACGCATGTTGAGTACCCTTGTTGAGCAAGGGTGCCTTAAGATCCAAACTAATCTAAAAGTGGACGCTTTTGTTTACATTTATATTCAAATCATGTTACTTCTGGAATTTCATTAAGCAGATTGACAAGTTCACCTACAAATTGTTTGCCTCTGCAAATTCATGGCGTGTTTTAAGGGCATGCTATACATCCTAAAGGATGCAAGAAATGTATGATGTTCATTGATGCAGTTACGATAGATGAATGGAAGGAAAATATAGCAATCGATCGATAAGTAATAAAATCTGGTCCGCTGGTACGAACCAATTGACATCGTTCTACCACTGTCATAATAACAATTATTCTTATCCCCAACATTTGCGGATAGTGTCATGGCGATGATTGGAATAATGTGATAAAGCCATAAAAGTATGGTCAGACGATACGATAGGCATGGTTGGCTGGAGAAAGTAAACAAGCCAGTTAGTTTCAAGAAAAGAGACATTTCGAGCGAGAAAGTGATTTTTGAGACGAGTGAATTCAATTGTTCTGAACATGCTCATAAATTAAGTTGCGTGGGTACTAATGTTCGACACTTAACAATTGTCGTGACACATTTAAAATGAACAATTCTGATTTTCGACTGGCAAGTTGTCTGCTTCCGTTGGAAAACTTCGCTAAATCGAGAGTCGTATTGATTGGTGTGGGACAATCCCATTGATCTCCATGTTCGTGTAATTCAATTCAACGGGTTGTCAAGGAGGAGTCCACATCCCAAAACTTTCTTACATCAATTTTTATTGATGGTCAACCACGCACCACTTTGTTACTACAGTGCTGTCGACTCAAGTCCATTGTCTGGACCACGTATAAAGTTTGAGATTTGTATGATGCGTGCAACGTAGAAGATGAAAACTGACGAGATGTCCTGATCAAAGAAACCCCTTTTGTCCCTATTCTTATCTGTATAGTTCTACATAATGAGGCTGACGAAATTGTACCTATTCAATGTCATGATATAAACAACTCCTATAGTGTTTGGATGGGATTGGGGGTGGGAGGTACAACAATTTAGTACCCGACGGGTGAAAGTTCTTTCTCCATCTTACGCGTTTCCCACGGAGATGATATAATGTCAAAAAGGGATGAGTAGTTTTTGTCATTATCGTCTGTTTTACTGATATGTTTACAGGAAAGCAAACCAACAAAAGAGAAAATGTCCTACTTTAAAATGAAATATGAAAGCAAAAGGAACAGTTCTCGAGACACGTAGGTGTAAAACCTGTCGATAACAAGACAGAACTCTTCAGTTTGTTATTGCTTTTTGCCTCACTGGAACGAAATTCGTCTCATTCAATAAGTAGATTCCAGGGTCGCTTATTGTTGTTCTTTTTAAACAAAACAAAGCAACTCCTCACTACCACCAACCAAGGTTTCATTATTTAGGTTTTTAGATTCAATGTGTGTGGGCGTAATGAAACGAATGAAAAGAAAACAATCCGCAAGACTTATGAAAGTAAAATTCTGCAATGGAACAGTTTACCGGAACAAAGCTATCTATCAGGCAGAGTTTACACGGCTTGGTAACATAATTCGGAAGTTGGCAGTTGTGAATCGTTAATTAGTGGGATACACCCAATATGCCCGAAAGTAAAACTGCTGGTCTTTTGTATAAACAAATCAAGTTACTCTTGGTTTCACAAGATCAAAGGAACTTAAGCTGTTATACAACAATTTGATAAGAATTAACGTTCTGCTTAAGCGTGTAGCTCATGCAGTCCTAAGCTCCCTTCTAGGAAAGAGCTAATTGAATGGCGAACTCTACCATCTCTAAACCATCCTATTCTTAAAGCTTTATAGAACAACTTGAATTGAAACTTTGTTGCTGCATTGGACAGGATTATGATAAATTAATTAGTGTGTTAGCATGAGCGGAAAGTACATTTAGGTTAACATAGGTAACCCTACGCTGATTGTGAGTTTTCTTCATTCTGTTTAATAATAAGAAAGTGGGATAGGAAAGGGAACTTTCTCTCTCACAAATACTATTTCTTTGTAGCAAATGAAAGAGTCGACATTCTTCTACCCACTCCTAATTGACAATTACCCATTTTCAAAGGAGTCTGTCGTTTCTTTATCAAAAAAATCAATTTCCAACAAGCTGAGGTGATGTTTTGATGAATTCTGGGCTTTCTTGTGGTGTGGATTACACCTTTCACTCATCCATAATCCTTGAGGTATTCATTTTTTTCAGAAAAACAGAATCAATACAGGCAGTGCTGCCTTTCTTTGTACATATTTTAATTATCTCCCTTTGCTTACCTAATGGTGTCTTTTACTTCCATAGTCTGTTGACTGCTTTCTACCCGTTCCAACACTCTAACTGACTTAGGTACCTACATTTGTCTCTTATTTAATCGAAACAAGTGTCGTACATTTTAACTCCTGCGTCACCAGTCAACCCCACCACGCATTCATACAAGTGAAGTAGGATGGCCTAATTAATGTTGTCGAGCCGCCTCTACACCTTATTATTTATAAACTTTAGCTCATGTTGATTCATTCGAGTATGAATTATTGTCTTAATCGATGCTTTGCTCATCCAGCTTTTATGTCTTATTCAGATACTATTCTCCTTTATAGGACGCTGTTAATCTTTCAATAACAATTGACAACCCCGCGTACCAAGTTTCTTGTATGCGAGAGTTCATTGTATATTTTACACGTAAAGAATTTCTGTCTTGACAACCATCTCCAATCCATCACTTACAAATCGATATTTTTACTTTTACTTTTTCCATTGCCCTCCGGAACTGGTACAATTTCTGCATCATCAGTATTCGTCAGTTTGCAAAGTGGTAGATAAAAATCACATACAGTGTGCAACAAAATCCACACGTATCTCTAAATCTACACTTTCTTCAGTACCGCTGAGCACTGTATTCAGTGATTTAGTACGTTTCTATTTCCCTAAAATCTCAACTTTATATTGAATGACGTAAAACATGCTTACTCGCAAATCTCTATGACAGTCACAAAGTATTTGGTCTTACCTCTTTTCCACTGGAATTGGTCAAATTTTTAACGATCTAATATCACTAGGTTAATTTTCTGCGACTGGATAAGAAAGATAGACATAAGAACTTGTGCGGAAATAAACTAAGAGTCCTGAGTATTGAAAAACTAAACTAAATAACAATAAATACAGTTTGTGTAACCCACAATTGACAGCTTTTTGGTAGTGAAAAGACAACCATGAAAAACCAAAAGTGGGGTAACACAAGATTGTGGTGAAAGGTTTAGGTTAAAATATGACTGTTCTTCCCTTGAAACGAAACGAAATGAGTGAGTGAAGAGTTTATGTGGCTTGGAAACGAACGCTTTTTCTTCTGAAACCCAGAACGAAGGAGGAGATCCGCTAAATACTTCTTTCTTTCCCTCAGGTTTGGTTTGGCAGTTCAGCCAGTTGATTCCACTCCAGTTCAGCCAGTTTCTCGCTGCTTTCACTCTGCTCAAGTCTCCTTGGCTTGGAAAAGATGCAGGACAACTCAAGTGTAACAACAAGCAATTGGTTTGGCGGGGTCTCAAATGTAATGCTTTCACTCTTCGGAGTCTCTCTTTTCTCGTCTGTCAGGCATTTTGTTGATGACTCATTTATCATTTAGTCATTATTGCTTGCACTTAAAGCACTCATCATTGCTGCCAATTCATATTGAGGCATGACACTCTCTCTCACGATGCAGGTAAATTCACTACTCCCATACAAAAGCCGTACCAAGATGAAAAGTTGGAATTCAGTTCACCCTGCCAAGTTTTCACATAGTCTGTCTTTTTCAACTATGAGAATTTTCTATGCGTATGGATGGATACGCCCCTTCTCACACGAATTTTTAAGACTGGTGGTAAGAGAAAGCTGGAGGCAAAGGTCAAAGTGTAACAAGCAAACAATGTACAATATAAGGTAGGATGAAAGGTTGGAACGCTTTTGTTCTCTTAATCTCAATCTAATTGGAATTCGGAGAACGGAACCTGGAGGACTCTACTCAGGACAAATGCCACTTTCAGTGATTTGAATAATAACTCTGAACATTTCTAGTATAACAAAAATAAAAGCGAAAACCGAATGATGTAAAATAATTTTGCAACCCCAGAAAACTTAATTTGAGGAAATGGGTAACCTAATAATCGAGACTTGAAACCAAGTACCATAAAACATTCTTGTTACGTTACGACATCCTACAATCTCCTTACCACGAGCGATCGAAGATCTAATCGCTTGAAATGTAGAACAATCATGGGTCAATAATACATAAGCTTGCACTTCTGTCGAGGTTCCTTAGTTCCTTTCCTAACAACTCAAACCCAATCCCTGAATTAAGAAAAGTGCTGGATAACACTTCAGCTTTCTTGAATGAAATTGTACTGCAAAATGTTTGCAATTAGACGAATTACTGATACGTTTTTAATTACTTCCTTACAACCGTAAGAATATATTGAACATCTATACTTGTACTTTCTCGTAAAGTTGAAAGATACTCAAAGACACAACCCTAAATTAAAATAATTGTCGTCCCCATGGGATTCCTAACTACAAATTGACCGGATGATAGGGCGTTTGCATTTGGTTATAAAAGATTATACATAAGTGGATTCTTCATTTCATTTGTTCGTTCGTTCCGTTCATTCTTCTATTTATCGTTTATGAATAGATGAAGCAGGAAATAAGCGGATGTATCTCACTTTCCCCATAACCACTGATGCATTCAACAAATATTGTGATCTTGAAAAATATAGGATGAAATATAGGACAATGATGAAAGACAATGAAACATATTCATGTTTAGATTTTATTAAATTTTGAGCAAGTGTTAAATTTTAGGTTATACTTAATGATGACTTGTATTATACACATTATTTCACGAATTTCAATAAAAACAGAAGTAAGTTTTTCATCTAAATGAAGCACTCCTGCAATCCCACTTTTTGTTCTCAATCTCAATTACTCTCGTGTTCTTGGGGAATGTTGCGACGTTGTCTGCAAATGTAGAATACCCAAAAGGCAATTTGTAAATTTGTATAAGAAAACATTAAAACAATAAATGAATATTTAAAACAAGGGTCAATATGTAATGTGAACATTTGTCGTGTGCTTTATGCAAATTCGTACACAAGTTAAATACAGATCACAATTTTGTCTGAACGGAATGAATGATTTTTACCTACTACAAAGGTACAATAGGATTCATAAATGTTCACAGTGTTTTTGGCCTTTTCTGTTTGCATATTTCTGTAACTGAAAGTCTGGACGTTCCAGTTTAATCGTTGATATTGCAATTCATAAGATTGCCCTTTCCAGCAAAAAAAAATCTGGACAACCTTAACATATTCGACATTGTCCGTTGTGTTGACTATTATGAAAAGAAGTTGACTTTGGTAGTTTAATATGGTCGGTGACCCATTGCCGTGGGTCACAGGGGCATTTTTGTGTTATGGCCTTGGGAGGTGATAAGTGGAGATCATCTTCTTCCCCAGATAGGCTCAGATTGTCTATACTTAAATTATCCGTCAGCTTCGCTCTGGGTTTTCCAGTAGGAAAAAATGATAGCTCCTCTTCGCTGAAATAAAAGAAAAATTACTTACATTTCATTACACCAAAGCAAGCAAAGCTACATTACTAAAATGAAAGCAGACAAGTTAGATAAGTGGGTGGACACTGTTGTAGCATAGTCGATATTTTAGTATTGCGTCCATTCATAAAAAAAGTTTATTTTATTGCAACATTCTACAGCAGGCAAGCCCTATAAATGAACAACTTTGCTTGTAAAAAAAGGCCATTACCTCTCATCTGTATCCCACTCCACCAAAGGTTTGACTTCCGAAGTGACATTGGACATTAATGGTGTATCAGCCGTAGATGCATTTTGGCCTTTTTCTGAACGTTCACAACCACCGTCAACACGTAACACTTTTGTCTTACTTTGTTTCCTGATTCCAACAGCATTTGACAAGCCTTTATGTGGTACGGCTAAGCGCTCTGGAGGAATTAATCCCCCCGATGCTCTGCTTCGGGTAGATTTAGAGATAATTTCTACTTCATTCTCTTGGTACCTCACACTGCAGACGCCTTTCTTTACATTGTCGGTTTCATCCGATTCACGCTTCAGGAAAGATTTAGCTCGTGAGGATTTGCTTGTTTTTGTAGAGGAATGAAGAACATTTGAGGCAGCCTTGTCTCTGGATATGGCGTTCTCATTACTTAAATCCGAATTACTGTTGAAGTCCCCTTTATTGTTAGGAACGGATGAATGGGAGGCAACTGTAGTTGGAGAAGAGGTTTCTGCTCCGATAACGCTACTCCATTCGGAAAATTCTTTTTCATCATACTTCGGTGTGCCCAAAGGGGTCTGTGGTTTACTTTCTTCAGGTGGAGACATTGACTTCATCGCAGCTACAACAATAAAGATTAGAAAAGGTCATATGCCCGGAGTCATAAATATGCGAATAAAAACTTTTCACAATACAATCATGTACAAGTGCATTCAATGTGCTACTCCTTAGAGAGAAAATTCAATGCAAGATTTGGTGCTCCCCGAGTACGGGCTTACCTGCTATGGCAGAGGCTTGTGCGATTTTCTTTTCCAACTTTTTTTGTAGTTGAACTGTGCTTGTAGCCATTTCTGAGGACACAACTGCAACACCACCACCATCAGACCCTGCGGATCCACTTGACATTATTCCATTGGAAGAAAGCATTTTCCCATTTAAAGAAGAACCACTTCCTGTTGACAAAACTATCACCGATGTTGTTGACGTTGATGAGCCGTTGCAAGGGTTGGCATTATTCACACTTTGAGTGTCTTGGTTTGGAATTTGAAAAGGATTCAAATCCAGACTCTTTCCTTGAATCACTTGTCCCAAATTTGCCGGGACAGGGCACTCACTGTTGTTTCTGTTAAAGTTGTTGATAACCGCAGGTAGAGTGTCTTGTTGAGAACAGATTTGGTTGTGAACTACGGTCGTCGGATTTGTTTGGAGACCACTAGAGGAGGACGTTGTTGAAGGGAATGGGAGGGGTTGTGGTGGCTGTGGTGGTGCACGCCCAGACAAAGGGAATGAAAATGATGGAGAGGGCGATGATGGGGATAACAAATCTGTGAGAGACGTCGAGGGTGGTTGATTCTGAGTCTGATTGACTTTGATATTTGCAGTAGGAATTGTTGTTGAATGGCCTACTTCAAGATCTAAATCAAAATCCGAGTCTATGGAGGAATTAAACGATTTGTGGCTTTGCCCTCTTTGTCCCGAA
This sequence comes from Isotomiella minor, assembly GCA_034696445.1. NCBI lineage: Eukaryota > Metazoa > Arthropoda > Collembola > Entomobryomorpha > Isotomidae > Isotomiella > Isotomiella minor. The sequence continues at coordinate 8,689 of JAQIWU010001587.1, forward strand.
CCGAATCTGGAATGAGCTGGACTGAAAGTGATCGTTGGCTCTTTCTGTTTTAATCATTACACATAAAAGGAAAGCGTTATTAGCCTCAACTCTCACCAAAATATCAATACAAGTATGTACAAATCTCAGGCATTATTGGCAACATGAATATTGAAGGAGTACAACAAGCTGTATAAGTTGGTCTTTCAGAAATTGAATTTGTCATCCTAATTCAATGTTTGGAATAGAAAGTGAAGGAAGATGCTTTTTTGCCTGAAGTAATCCTTCAAAACCGATGAAATACGATAAACAGAAAGCGAACCGTGTGACAATCATTTAATTAGAAAAAGGATGCACAAATGTCTTACAGTTTTAAGTGGTTCCTCTGCTTTCTTTTCCCTTGATGAATCACTGTCAGTATCGAAGTTCATATTTTACAATAAACCGTAACAAAACACTTTTGATTAAAAACGCTACACAATCTAAACAAAGACTACGTTGAACGAAATAGGAAGGAGGAAACATGTGTCAATCTATTTTGTATCAACCTTCAGTTCCATAAGGATAAAGTGAAAGTCAAATGTAAATCTGGATGTCTTAATCAGTTGGGCCAATGTAAAATTAATGCATTTTTACCCATATGTTTTATACAGCTTTCACTACAACTTTCACACACAACTTTCACAAAGATAGCCATTTCACCGACCCGGGTACCGCAGCGTATCTTCGGTGAAAGCCGAAGTTGAGCTTTCCATGCGTCTGAACCCGTCTTTTAGGATTTCATCCATCCACTCATCTAATGCTTTGAAACAAGCGCAACCGGCGTTGCTTATGTAAAAGCGTCTGATGTCATTCATTCGTGATACAAGCGGAGTTCAAATAAATATGGATCACAAATAACACAATAATAATCCTACATATCGTGCAAGTCCTGTGGCCAGAGCCCGTCAGATGTCAGATTCCATTACTCATGACTTTAATGCAGAAACTGTACGCTGCCCATAGAAACTGAATGACATGACTCGACATGCATGACAGACTCTTGGCAGGGGCAAGTTGAATTTTATTGACCAAACAGGGAACACTTCTCACAAATTAGTAGACAAACAGTTTTCCACTGTCAAATTTTATGTGATTTGATTATTCTCTGATCATTGCTTCCATTGGTGTCCTTCTCTGGTAGCAGCTTTTCACAAAATTATAAGCATGAAGGCAGCTCAGGCACCTGCCCCAGCAGCGGCTGCACCTGCGAAGCCAAAAAAGCGTGGGAAGGGACGAAGGGGTAATTTTGATGACGACTATGGGTATGGGAGGAGAGACCAACGTTTGGCAAGACCACCAGACCAAGAAAAGCTAACTGACGCCGTATGTCCAGATATTTTGTTTAGTCAATTGGCATCCTTATGTTTGTCTTGTTTCGAATTAACAGCAAATGAGGGAAGAATTTGTTCGAAATCTCTCCACACTGGATCCTGCCAAGATGAAGAACAGAGTGGTCTGGGACTTTAACGAGTTGTAAGGGACATGCATGACTTTTACATTGCAATTTGGAAGTGTCACTGCATCTTATATTTTACAGGGAATACACACTCGTCCAAGATGACGAACAAGTCGTTCACATGTTTCATATGGACTCCGAATTAGTCTTCAAAGATTCGACGGAAGAAATTAATGAATACAAGTTCCCCCTTTCCGAAGAGATCGAAGACCCAGAGGCTCCGGAAGACAAGAAGACGGCAGCTCCTGGAGGAACCACTAAGGCCAAAGAGACTAAAGCTGTCGCAGGTGACAAGGATGGTGGCGACGATGGTGACGACGGCGATGACAAAGGTTTGCATACAGGCAAAGGCATTCACATAAATAGCAATTTCTCGATCCTTTTTTTACAGAGGAAGGGAAGCCAAGCAAGCTTTTAAATCAGTTCAACTTTTCTGAACGAGCCTCACAAACAAATAACAATCCAATAAGGGTAAGTGAGTAGAATAGCTTTGAGTACCTACCTATCGTAAACGTGTTAAAAGTAAATTCAAAATTGGTGTCACACAAAAATAGGAACATCCTGCACAAACCGTGCCACCCCCACGCTCCAGCTACCGAGACTATTGCAACGCTTGGATCATCCACGACCTGTACCAGTCGGACTCCATAAACAGGCCAAAGGACAAGAAAAAGCAGACGGTGGTTCCTGGGGAAGACGACGAAGGAGAGGAAAAGAAGGAAGGGGGAGAAGAAGAGAAGAAGCCTGTGGCAAAGGACGTGAAGAAAGAAAAGGAGAAAGAGGGAAAGTAGGTTGAATCATGAAAAGGAAATATGATACTTGTGCCAATCCCATGTCTATTATAAATTCATCCATCCACACAGAGTTGCAGTCAAGGAAAAAGTTCGAATGCGGAAAACCTCAATTCTTGAAGGGGGTGCCGCTCAAGAAGTAGCTCTGGCCAAATCTGCCGTAGGGCTGAAAATCTTGGAACGACTCGTCATGCAAAATATTCACAATGAAGTTCTTCATGGTAAATTGAGCAATGGCGTTGTGAAATTCTTCACCCAATACAGATTATAGCTATTTCTCTCATTCAAATAGACTTCAAATACTATGAAGATGCCTCGGATGAGTTTCGTGAGACAGGGGAGGGAACCATATTGCCACTGTGGAAGTTTATTTATGACAAGGCGAAGAAGCATCATGTCACGTCAATAAGTTGGTCATGGAGTGAGCCGGACATTTTCGCAGTCAGCTATGGATCTTGTACGAAGGACAGATTAAACCAACCACTCAAAGCTATAAAAGTAAAAGCTAACGCAGCATGGTTTTTTTTGAACAGTTAACTTCATGCATCCAATCCTTGACGGGATGGTGCTTGTTTGGAGTTTACGCAACATTGCTTTCCCCGAACACATTTGGATGGCTCCTAAAGGTGCAATGTCATGTGCCATCCACCCATCGTAAGTCCAGCCAAAAACCACAACAGAGACTTCCACTCTCCTCGTTGGATAAGGCATTAATGTTTCATACCACGATGCTCCCACTCATTTATAGCTAATGATTTGAATAGTCACTCATTCGTGAAATCGCGGTGGAGTGGAGTGCATTGACGTACTTTCCATTAACAAGTTACCTAAGCTAAAAGGGCAATTATTTTCTTTCAGACAAGACTGCTTGGTGGCTGTGGGTTTATACGATGGGAATGTAGCTCTGCTTCAATTGCGAGAGGATGTGGACAATGCCAACAGATCAGTCATCTTGAAAAACAGTCATATTGTTATGAAACATCGGGCTCCAATCTGGTCAGTGCGATGGGCGGACAATGACATGGACAATAATCCCAACTTTTATTCATGTGGAATGGATGGGGAAATTATTCACTGGATGATTGACCCATCGGCTACACAAGGAGGAGGGGGGCTATCTGGTACACCCATCGCTACTCTTCACCTTCCTGTCCCTCCTGTCCAAGGACCTGATGGGACCAACTACAAACTTTTTGGTAAATATTTTTAATGAAAAGAATGAGGGCGGGGTACATTGAGACAAATGTGAAACATCCTTTTTTGCTTATGTCAGGATGTGCCAGATGCATGACAATTCATCCGAAAGAACGCACCACCTTCTTGGTTGGAACAGCGGAAGGAAACATTTTTCAGTGTTCCATGCTGTATGGATCCCGATTTTCGCAGGTATGCCTATGCCAAAATCTGCTTTCACTGACTTTCACTTTGAATCTTCATTTCATTTCAATCCAATTTACTCAATTTGGGAGTTATATATACAAAGTAACGTTACCGTTCCAAGAAAATGGATAAATTAGATAATAAATATGCATTTAGGGACTGACAAGTCAATCTCGATAAATTGACTGAGGAGACAATCAATTCAATTTAACCTATAAAATCTGCAATACTGCCAAAATATACGAGTACATAGCAGAGAGAGGTGATGTGCTGAATCCACCTTGCTTTCCTTTTACTTTTATACAAACATGGCACATACTTATCTCGTCATCCCTTCCACCTTCCAACAACAGCACTTTATTTCTGTAATTCTATTAAGCCAAGGCAGTGAGTTGAGTCTCTGTCACTTGATAGGACAATTCATGAAACTTCAGTTTGTATTATCTGAAAACTCCATTTTGACTAAAAAGTTAAGTCAAACACACTTACCTACTTTTAGTTTTCTGCCTTGAATTTAGATTTACAACGCACACTTTCTCCCTGTGGCTGCTATTGAATGGAACTACTTCCATCCTGATGTATTTATTTCATGCTCGGAGGATTGGACCATCAAAATCTGGGACAGGACTGATCTGTGAGTTTTAATTTAACTCATTCAAGATAAAAAGGAAGCTTTATCCGCAAAGAAGTAAATTATTAACCCAAGACCTGTTGGTTTACAGGGAGCCGATGTACGTGTTTGAGATTGGAGTAGCCATTCTGGACTGTGCTTGGGCCCCGTATTCCTCAACCGTCTTTGCAGGAGTTTCAGAAGAAGGGAAAGTAAGGCTTATGACTCCTTCCGTCTCATTTCACCCAGTCCACTACTGTACAATTAACTATTTTACTTTTGTTTTATCCAAGGTTCTCGTCTACGACCTCAACGTGAACAAAGAAAAACCCATTTGCTGCCAGCAAGTCGTCACTAAGAAGAAAGTTCGTCCTAATCGCATTGCATTCAATCCATACTACCCCTTGATCATGGTTGGGGACGATAGGTATACAAGCTTAATGGCTAATCTCTGACAGCGTAAATAATTTACGACGTGATGAAACTGATGAGACAACTCATTAATTTTTCGTAGGGGTCAATTAACATCCCTAAAACTTTCTCCAAACCTGCGAATCCTGCCTCGAGACCCTAAAGGAAGAATCCAACTCGGAGAACAAAAAATAACGTACGAAGTAAACAAGATGACAAAACTTCTCTCGTTAGTGAGAGACCCTGAATCTGTCATCGGACCCAAGATGTTGACCGCAGCAGATGAGAAACAGGCCCAAAATGTCCTTGCAGTGCTTGGGGCTATGAAGAAGTAATGAGGAGGTCTAAATTTAAATATCAGGTCGCCCCATAACCATTCCCTTGTCACAACTATATACTCTCACTTGTCCCATACGGAACATTATGTAGAAGAAGTAGGTTATGCAACAATGAAATGAAACGATATTCCATTACAATCTCATCAAACATGCACATGGAGAAAGTCAAACTCATCATCACAGTGGATTCTTTATTCAGCATCTATAAACTTTCATTGTCAGCTCTTACATTCGAAAGAATAGTGCTTGAGTGTTTTCTTGTACAAATACTTTTGCCATTTTCTATCTCTTCTCAGCTTCCTTTGTTCAGCATCATCGGGAGCAGGAGCCGAGCTGGAAATGGGACAAATCTCACGTTTCCCTTCATCCTCGCTCCCTTTCTTTCCTTTGTTAGAGACTCTTTTTGAAGGAGACTTCTGTTGTATCCTGAATAAAATCATACTCTCTTCTTTCACCACACTTGCCAAAGCCCCTTCAACTTTCTTTTGAATAGAAGAAAGTCCCGAGTTGAAATCTTGCGTTGATTTGGCCAAGGTACGGACGTTCGTTTGGGACGAAGAAAAACCAGGTTTGACGTTAATCAACTGCTTTCTTCTCACTTCTCTCAATTTCCCCAGAGCAGACATGACCATAATTTTGTCTTGCAAAATTTTCTTCTTTTTCCTCACCTCGAACAATGACTTTTTGGCTTCCGTCACAAATAATTCCTGCTTTCTTTCTGTCTCAAAAATAGCCCTTTGTTCCCTTTGCCATTTATCTATTCGATCGGCTTCCACTTTGTGAGCTGCCTTCTGCTCACGCCGTGCAATCTTCTGTTTCTTCTCTCGATTCCGTTTGGCTCTCAGAGATTTTATTTTATTGACAAGCTTCCTCTTCCCTCCTGATTCCACTCCGGAGGAGGAAGAAGAAGCCACATCCACAACAGAGGAGGAGTGAGAGTCAGAAGAACCAAGCGTCTGTTTGACAAAAGGAAATAAAGGAAAATCAAGTCAAGGCAAGTGAGAGTGAAAATGAATGTCAGAGATGGTTATGTAGACAAATAAATCAATGTTTCCCATGCAAATAAACGTCAATGAAATGAGGTGACGATGGGGAGAGTGACTAAATGTAGGCTTCATGGTTGAATGAGTGAGTGGGTGTAACGACAACCATCCATCAACATCCTTGGGTAAATAAATACAATTATGCGATATCATCAAAGTCACCATATCAAAGAGAAACAATAATAATAACTGCCTTCCATCTACCTTCATTCACGAGCCAAGTCAGTATCTTTGATTCAATGCATGACAATAAAGCGTCACATTGCGATGAAGAAGATGGAAGCGAAAAGTCTTGTCGTGTGGAAGGAATCAGTCAAATGAAATAAACCTTTCTTTGCACATTGGGCTATTTATACGAGCATCACATAGAGTGAAAGTGAAAGGAAATGAGAGGAGTGCTATGCAATTGAGTCGTAAAATTATACTTAGATGATGATGCTTTCACCAATAATGCTACTTAGACAAGTCAACCGTTTAAAGTTATTATTTGCCTGTCCTACGCTAGAGTCTTCTCATGAAAAGAAATTCAAAGCAGCTTATCAAAGCATTGATACGTACACCGTTTTCGCCCTATTGATCATGACACATTATAAGAAGATAAGACCTTTTCCCAATTCTTGTTATTGTCACACCTCCGAAAAAGAATATGATTCGATATCAATCAAATGAATTTTCCTCGACCTGTGAAACTTAATTTTTCTTTTATGCATGACCTTGCGTAATCGAACAATAAACGAATCAAGTGGAAATGAATGAAAGAAAGTATTTCGGTTAAAATCTTCGTACCTGGTCCATACTCCTTAATTTGTCTCTAGCGTCGTCGATTCGATTCCGTAAAGCCTCTTTTCATTTTCATGAAAAGCGTTTTTAACAAAATGACCGTTCTGTCAACACTTCCACATTTTCTTCGCAACAGAACAGCTGACTACATCTGGGGAAAGCAAATCTCATG
>JAQIWU010001588.1:0-15687 GCA_034696445.1 Isotomiella minor
ACTGCCTTTGTTGTCATGACATGACCTGACATGTGTATTTATATATATTCCAGATGAGAGGTTATCCTTGGTTCTTGTCTCCCAACCCTTTTCATGCTTCTCCTCTTTGACTATCTGAGTTGGCAGGAGAAATGTAACTGCCGTTGGGGACGAGTGGGGGCGGAAAGTGCGGATGAAGAAGACGACCCTCACATCAGGCAACCCCCAAACTGTGCTGTCCACGCTTCCGGAGTCATCACCAACACAAAGTGGTTGAGACTCTTGATCTTCATCATGACAGCAGGGTTTATCTGTGCCACTTCTCTCATCTCCATTGTACGTTACATGTTACATTCGTCTTTCATTCAGAAGGTGTTATATAAGCTGTTTTCCCTAGATTTCCGTGGAGGAATCCTTCGTCATAGAGACGAACACAACCTTCTCCTCTCCTGACTATGGGGACCTGGCATACAATTACAACAATGAGTCCGTGTCGGACTACGACGACTCTTCTGTACCTCGACCTCCTGAGATGTTTGAAGTGGAGGAAAAGTCTATCACTTACGATTATAGTCAAGTCATCTTTGTACCTGTAAGACACTTCAGTCTACTTTCTCTCGTGAAAAAAATATCAAAATCTCGGTCTTTTTGTTGCAGTACTACCTTTGCAGCTGCCTCATGGCCCTTGTGGCAGTTTCCGTGTTCCTTCGAGTGGACTACCTGTTGAAACTAATCATTATGATTTGTACAGCCTCCGTGCACATGTTTCTTATATCCCACGTTAGTCGGGAATTTTTTGCTACCTACTATGAAGATTATGATGATGGGTGAGTCTCTAAACTAGAATAACCACTGGTCTAAATGCTTTCTTCAATCTGCCTTAGATACCTTCACATTCCGTTTGAAGCGAAGACAGCCTTCTTCTTAGTCTTGATCATTTGTCTCCTCCACATCTTTGACCGACACACAGAGTCAACCACTCGAGCGGATTTCCTCTGGAAGTCTAAACTTCAGGTTAGTACGCTCTAGGCCACCTTTAGGAAGAGGTGGGAACCAGTCCCTACTTTTCACTCCCGAACTTTCTCCTCCGGGTTTTCAGGTGGAGCAGGAGGAAGTAGAAACGATGCGGGGTATCAACAAAATCCTACTGGAAAACATACTTCCAGCCCACGTTGCCGACCGCTTTCTCCAAAACTTAACTGGCAAATCCAATGTAAGCAGGTTCAATAATTCGTGTGGGTGAAAGACTAAAACCCTTCAATTTTTTTAGGACCTGTACCACGAGCACTACGACTGCATCGCCGTCATGTTCGCGTCAATACCAAACTATAAAGAATTTTATGATGAGAATGACGTCAATAAACAGGGCTTAGAGTGTCTCAGGCTACTCAATGAAATTATTTGTGATTTTGATAAGGTACGAACCATCTCCTTGACGCTTTATAAGACTTGAACACTTGAATGTTTTCCTACTGCAGTTACTACTGAAACCAAAGTACAGTTCTATTGAGAAAATTAAGACGATTGGGTGCACATACATGGCAGCGTCGGGGCTGGATCCGGGAAAGGCTCAGGTATATAGTTTTCTCTATGAATTACTCATCTTAATCAATACTATCTTAATGACAATTTCCAGGAAAGCAAGAGGCAAGAGTCAGCCATTATCTCAGTCCTGGTCGATTTTGCAATCTCCCTCATGACTAATTTGGAGAACATCAATAAAGAGTCCTTTCAGAGATTTAAACTTCGCGTTGGTGAGTAATGTAATATAGTGAAAGCAACAGATAGATAAATAACGTATGTGCATGCAGATAGAAGAAGAAAGAGGTGTGAAGAAAGTGAAAGTATCTACTTTAGCATTGAGAGTCCAATAATTTTCTTGTCTGGGTTTACAATGAAAAGAAAAGAGACACACAAACGGTGCCTAAGACGACAAAATAATACACGTCCAGATACTAACATCTTTTACGGCTTGAGACAGAACCTACCTTTGTTACAGAAAACGAGACGTGACGTAGTGCCTTAGGTATATAACAAAGACGGACAGACACATAAGCCACGTCCCCATCACACGCATTGTACAAAGGAAGGGTCACAAATTGTTTTATTATTTTATTACACTCCTTTTTCCTCTCCTTGCCGACATCATGACATGGAAACCCACGTACTTTACTCTACTTTCGTTTCAACCAACTAAGCCTCTCTCACTTTTCTACTTCACTCCCCATTCCCCCTGAAGACTACACCAATTTAAATAATTAGGATGGAAAGTAAAGTGAAGTGAAAATAAAGTAAAACACTAAATAATATCATGATGAGATGAGTTTGGAAGGGCCCAAATCCTCTTTTCTCTCTCTCTCACACAAAATCAAGTACTTCGTTGCACAACAACGAAATGAACGAAGGAACACTAACTCTAACTAGATTTTATTTTATAAAAGTGAGTTTGTAGAGAGTTTGGTGAAAGTTAAGAGCTGACTACTTTCTCCCTCAACATTTTAGTTTAGTTGGTAGGGTTGCTGAGTGAAATCACGAGAGAGCGAGTGTGTGTGAGAGGAGAGAAGAAGCTAAACAAGAGTTAAGTAAATATAATGACAATAATCCATTGTAAAATGAGTGGAAGAGAGGTGTATTATATTCCAGGAGGCTTTAAAGTTGTAGACAATCACTCCCAACATCATTTCAGGCCTCTCTGTCATAAGGAAACAGAGCGGAGCCCATTGACAGTTTCAGGATGCCCCGGTTCAGTAAATCAGGATTAAGTGGCGTGCTTAATGCTTTCATTTAATCCTTATACTTTCACTTTATGGGTGGAACTGAAAAAGTCCCTGCCTTTTTTGTTCCTCCTGCGTGAGGGAGATAAGCAGGTGGGTAAATGAAATGAATTGTGATTACATTACACACACACACATTGAATGCCCACCTAGATACCTAAGTTAAGTGAGGAGTTCTACCTACCACTTCTAAAAAAAGAGCACAAAAGGAAGGAGGAAAGTGAGAGTGAAAGGGAGACGCGTCATGGAGAAAGTTGCAAAGCAAAGTATAGGAGTTACAAATTCCTCTAATGAAGATTTAATGTATCCCCAATGGCCACACTAAGTCTTCCTCCTTCCCCTTATACCTTCCACCTTTTTGTAAAACAGGAAAGACCATGCAATCTTTGTGCATTAATTCTTTATCACTACGTGCATGCACTTTCCCTTGTTCTCAGCAAACCGAGATCTTTTTACGCAAAATAAATGTTTTTGAGGACACGTACTGACAAAAGGTAGAAAGTCGCGATATTCGTCATAATAATAATAATAACATTCTTGTCTGACTTCCGTTTGACTTCACCGGAATTTAAATAAGTTATGCAAATGTCTTCAAAAAAGCAGAATTGGTCACGAAATTCGTTCAATTGTCAACATTTGGCAGAGAGGAGAACATTGTGCAAATGATTTGCCACATTTTTGTTCGTGCGCTTTTCATGGTTTTCTCTAAATTTAACAAGTTCAAATTCTAATTTGACACATTTCTCAGTTATGAAACAATTCACCATTTTTTCGTTCACAAAAGTTTGTACTCAATTGTTTGTCTGCTAGTTTAACAAGTTCACACTGCAGGAAAAAGATTGCAGATTGAGGATTATACACATTGCTTTCAGTGGGATTACTATTTGAGATCATGCCATTTAATGAAGACGTTTGACGTTTTAAGAGTTACCCATTGGTTAGACGTGGAAGTACATTTTTTGGAAGTAAAAAATCATTTTCGTTTCGGCCGCTGAGATTGTTGGATGCACGGTTTGGATCTATTAAGGTGAAGGGTTTTGATCGATAGGCTGAACCATGCCAATTCAGCCAAACCTTCCTTCTCGTGTGGCCTATAAGTCCATATATAGCCGTCTCTGTGATTTCTCACCCTCATCCTTCATCCTCGTCTTATTCAGTTTTTTCATCTCCAGCCTTCCTTGGCACATCGCTTCACATCATTCATCTATCTATCTATCCACCTAATCTACCAAGGTCCAATTTACCAACAATAATTTTTTATCCTTTCCTACCTTCCTCCTCCAACTTTCACTTTTCCCATGATCTTCTTTCTCCATCCAAACTCACCCACGTTCCTTGGCCTTTGCAACTTTCTTCTCTTCCTTTAAAACAAAAACATAGGATTCTAACTTTTCCTTTGCTTTCACTCCTTCCTCGTGTTTACCAACGCCCGCTTGCTTGTGCTCTTCAACTCCAAACTCACTCATCAACATTTTAGGCATACTTTCTCCATTAGTTTACTCACATTTCTGCTCTGCTCCCCCACTCACATTTTAAAACAACTCGTTTGGCGTCCTAATCTCCCCTGACGGGGTACTTTGCATGTACTTCTACAAGCGTATTATGCGGGAGACGTTAAGAGAAAGGAACAAAGATGGTGAAGAGTGTATAGGTATCCGCATTTTGACTGTAACACTGTAACAAAAAACATGTTGGGAAGAGATCCATAAGCTGTGAGTTTAATGAGTTTTTATGGCTTTGCGATTTCACTGGATCAATCTTTAGGCTTCTTTCTTTTTTAAGCAGAAATGAAATGCTTTCTTCTTCCATATTTTTTATCATCTCTAGACCCACTCCCATCATTCATATCTAGTTTGTAATACAATAACAAACTGCTGGAAAAATTCACATGAAGCACCCTCGCAATTCTTACATTAATTATTATTCGCCTAAAAAAAGAGGGATTTTCTTATTCTTCTTCCTCGTCCACGTCCTACAAAATTAACAAAGATTGCTCAAGACAGGCAGGAAGAATTAAAGCGAACAAACAACCGCCGAACGAACAAAATCAGCGAAACGTTAAGAAAGTGAGGATAATCTTGTTAGACTGATTTCCTCCAGTTTCTTCCCCCTTTCTTTCTTAATGAGTTGCTTCATAAAGTGTTGGACGGACGGGAAGATGGGGAAAGGACCATTGTTGATAATCAACCTCTTTCTTCTAAAATTTATGCACGCACTAATTGCACACTTTCACTCTTTCAGGAGCGTTAAAAATCTTAACTGAATTTATTTATTTTCTAATTAAGGAATCAATCACGGGCCCGTAGTCGCAGGAGTCATTGGAGCACAGAAGCCTCAGTAAGTAAAATCCGGATAACAAATATGATATGTTTAGTCAAGTGAAAGTAAGCAAAAGTGAAGCCCGTGGAGAAAATTACATACGTTCCCTTCACTTTAGATTGAGGTCGTGGTTTGAGGAAAGTTAGTCAGTCTAGTGGCAAAAATTAATTTTAACTTGTCACCACCACTCTCGTCGTCGTCCCACCCATGCCCACATTTTTACCATAGTACTCACCTCTTCTACTTTCTCCAATGTGTGTAGGTACGATGTTTGGAGTGACACCGTGAACGTCGCGTCACGACTTGAATCTCATGGACAAGTCAACCGCATTCAGGTACGTGTGGTAATGGGCATGTTGATGTGATGTGCTTTGACATGTCGTTACGCTTTTAGAGGGCACATATATCCATTATGCATGTATGTCCCTATGAAAGTAGCATAATCGTACGTTTTTGGTGTGGTGTGTCTGTAGGTGACTGAGAGCACCGCAAAGCTCCTGATGGATGCAGGGTATGAGCTGGACTTCCGGGGTCCAACTTTCGTGAAGGGGAAGGGCACTCTGAACCTCTACTACGTTCGTACTCCCTTCGATGGAAAGTCTGAAATTTTTAGTGGAAGACGATGACAGTAGTAGTAGCCGATGAGCAAAATGAGGGAGTGGTGGCTGGCATTCATTTAGACGCATTACATAAAAGAAATATGATCTCTTTCAGTCTTGGATCGATTTAAGCTTAGGTTTTTTCCTTTCTTACCCTAATATTACACTAATAATAATAACAACCTTGTGTCATCTCACACGGGCCCTTTTTCACATTTTTTTTTCTTGAAAAGTCAAAGCCCTTGTTAAATGTGTATCCTTCATATCCATCTTTTTTGCATATCAAAATCAAATATCGCTTTACCAAATGACACATCATCTCATCTCATTTTTGATCCTTGAAGCTAACTTTTATTCATCAGCAATGTAACTCAATAATGTCATGTCGCAAAAAGAGGACAAAGATGCACAGAAACTACGTTGGTTGTAGTAGTTCTCATCGATGTAGCAACCCGAAGGATGGGGTAGCGTATAAAAAAACTCCTGCAAAAATGTGTTCCCTTATTGTATAATTATAGTTGTAATGACAATGCTTAAAAATCGTTAGAAAATATCTATCACCTTGATTGGCACACAATATGTGACCCTTTGACAATCAACCGAAACAGATATAGTGATAACCATGAGCGTAGGTAAGTAGCTAGCTACTATGAAATCAATCAGCAAGCTCTAAAAGTGAGATACGTACATCAACAAATCATCGCAACATTAAAGACTTAATTTGAGAAAGGAAAGGGTTGTGCAAAAACAAAATGTTTAGATTATTGTCAGGTCTGAAAAAATTGTCATAGTTACGCAGCCCATGTAAACTTAGTCTAGTCTTCCATACAATTAATTAAAAGAAAGTTTACTATTCGAGGAAAATGTAAGTCAAAATATATTATGGAATATATGGATTACTATCTATGTAATCTTGTTTTTAGATTCTCATTTCTTTATACAATCAGAAGCATTATCATCATGTTATTCTTGGAAATAGATTAAAGTTTTGTCTGGTATGGTAATAGTACAGAGTAGCAATACATACTTGTTGTTATGAAATGTGAGATTTTGATGTGGTAGAAAATTGCCTGGGATACCTCTGTAACTTTGGTGCTATAATCGAATAGGATACTGAACCTATGACCTTAAACTCCCATCATCATGGACTACTTGGTAATTATTATTTACTGATGGTGAGATTTGTTGGAGTGATGAGATTGTCATGTTTTACTTTCGTGGATAATTGTGACAAACAATCTATCTTTATTCAGGGCGTTTTCTACGGCACAGGAATGTAAAATCTTCGGTAAATTTTTCAATAAAGAAAAACATTATTGCATTTGTAACGTTGTAAATGAATTATTTCAATATTTTATTTGTAAAATCTAATTTAATCAGCAACTATGTATGGTGGCTGAATAATTAATACAACATACAACAAAGTTTGGGAGCCACACACATAGCGTTCACAACATTAAGAAAGAACACGACAGCATTGCGTGACGCGTAAGTGAAACTGTACAACAAAGAACGAAGTACTCTTTTGTCTTTTCTCTTATACGAAACATGAAATATTGTTTCGCTTCCACACTTTCGAACAGATTAGGCGGACACCGATAAAAAGTGGAAAACCTACACCTTGGGTCAGCAACGCGAAGCGTGGAAGAACTTTCTCTTCTAGACACACACTTGCCATACAGAAGAGAAAGTAGACAGTACAAAGTGTGAACAAATAATGCAAAATTATTCATGAGACCCTCTCCTCACTACTCCCAACGCAAAAGGAGCAACCAAAACTAGCCAAGCCAACTAACCAACCTCATCTCATTACAATATTACATGTGCTATTATTGTTATTATCATTACAGTTGTACCTTTTCCACGCAACCAAACCCGACTTCCTTGGCACTCTACTTTTCTTGGAGAAAGTAGGGACCCCAAAAGTGGGAACATGAATGTAAGAAAGTGTAGACTTGTTTGCAAGTTAAGTCCTATGCATAAATACCCTAACCCTTCTTCTCTTCTGCCATGAATCATCCATCCTCAAGGAGTCCAATTGCAAAACATGCCACTTGCTTTCACCCCCGTCGGTGCGGTGCTATGACTCCCTTCTTCCTTGGACTGTCTGCATGTTCTCGAGCTGGGCTTGGTTGGTTTGGTTGGGCTCTTCTGAGGGAAATCGATTATGGATTGGAGAAGAGAGAATTTGAGAGTTGAGCAGAAGAGTTTTACTTATTTTATGTATCCATCCAAACTGCCATAAGTATCCTTCATCTCATTCTCGTCGTCGTCCTCGTCCTCGTCTTTACTTCTCATGTTCCAACTTTAGCACTTACTTCTTATGTATGTATGTATGTATGTGCCATGCAACCACCATATTCTACATACTTTATCCGTCTGAGGATTCTAAATTTTGTAACCGGAGCAGAAAGCAGAGCAAAAGACTCGACGCTTTTGCTTTCTCCTTTCTCCGAGTGTGTAATGTTATTTATGCATGGTTTATAATGACGGAGTTTGTTGTAGTTGGATTTTAAGGGATTGAGCAAACTGTTGGATGAATATTTACATGATGGTGATGAGTCGATAGCAGAGGGAAGGATGGAGTGAGCTCTTGTCGATATGGTATGCATGCAAAGGTATTCTACTTGAAATGATATTCATGGATAAGGACTTTCCAATTCCGCTCCTCATTTCATTTCATTTCATTTCCTTCCTCCAAATACATACAACCAAGTCGGCTAAAGCAAACTGTTGTTGTGTAAATCTATTCCCTTCTGCAAATAATCATACTCTCTCATTCTCCTCGTCTCGTCGCCCCACTTTGTATGTACAAGAGAAAAGCAAACTTTGGAGCATATTTCTTCATCTCTGTACACTTTCACTTCCGCTCTTCTTCGTACTATAGCTAAAGGATATACAAAACCAGCTCAGGCGGAATAAAGACAACTAAACGTTATACCAGGAGACACATACGGAGACTTGCACTTCACACGGAAAATAAAATGTAAAATTGGAGGATTAGCGATTTAATGCAGTTATGCTGACAGATTCATATTTGTTCTTTCTTTCCGACTTGGCCACATGGTTGCAAGACGATGACGACGACAAAGAAGATGTTGCTTAATCAAATCAATGCAACATGTTATGCATTAAAATATGATTTGGCGCACTCATAAAGGTTTTTTTTCACCTTCAAAAGAAAAAGGAGGATTGAGAGTAGAAGCATTTTTATATCCTTCAAACTGAGTGAAAAGAAGCAGAGACTCAAACTAAAAATTTGCATAAAAACCGACTTCTTCACACTCGCAATCTGCCAGCCTTTTTACTCTCTTTTCCGTAATTTACACATCGCAAAACCATAGATCCAATTGGCCATTGCAGAGCCCAGAGACTGTGTGCAGGAACCATAAACCACGCGTTAAAATAAAGTAGTGGCTCCACTTCAACTCCAACTCGACTACATAAATAATATTTTACTCCAAAAACCAAAAAAAAATGAGAAAGGAATATGGAATGTGGAATGGAAAAGTAGAGAAAAACTCAAAAAATATATCGTACGTGCTTAAATCTCAAAGAACAGAAGAGGAGAGAGCAACAGATTAAACAACTTACTTTTCCCTGCTTGATTTTGTTTCACTTAAAGATATTTCGTGGTTTCCCTTCTCCTTTCGATCTTTCCTCTGCGCTTCAATGCCTCTCAAAAGAATGAGTCGACAGCCTCAGACACCAACCATTCTTATACACCATACCATATTCTCATAAAAGTCCAGACACTATACTTTCTCCACTCGCTTAAGGCCCTTGGGCGAGGGTTAGATTGAGGTTGGAAATTGATGTACAGTGAATGCATTAAACATGAGGTTGATTAAATCTTATCACACACCTCATTCATTCTTCCTCACGGTACGGTGTTCCTTCCCTGAGCATATCATAAAGTGACTAGGTATGTAAAAGATCGACGACCTTTCTGTATGTCTGTATCAAAAAATCTGTTTCAAAAACCGATCGAGGCCTGTTTACTTTACACTTTAATCTTACTTTGCACACTTTTTGAGAGGGAGAGAGGGAGTTTGCCAATTTTTAAGACGTGAAGTTTGTTATCCCAACCCCACATGTGTATACTACTTGAAAGGGGAAAAGGAGTGCCGACGGAAGGAAAGTTTTAAAATGATTTGATTCATGAGGATAACTGCTGGTTGGAGATGCTAAGAAATTTCACAAGTGATTATTCAAAAGAAAATTGGATCTGAGCTTGAACTCTTCCTCGTCTTCCTCTTGGTCCAATCAAGTCAGAGAGATTCTCTCTTCTTTCTGTCGAAAACTAGGGGTTTAACCCAGAGCTTTTTTGAAGATAAGAAGAGTCATTTTTCTCTTTTAACGATAAATCTTTCATCTCCGAACCGATCGGTTGGGTGGCTCCCGTTTAAATCCATTTTCCATAATCCAGGCTTCATCCACTGCACAAACACACTGACCCATCATCCACATCTTTTACCTTCAATTTTTGAGGGCACTTTAATTAAATTGATTGTAGATAGTTGACGTTGCCATTGAAATTGCAATTCAGTGCATCGAGTGGGAGGTTTGGCGAAGGTAAATTTAGCTCTCCATCATCCATCATCCTAAAAACTCGAACAGTCGAATTGCCCACCAGACTTCACAGTATCAATATCGTTATCATCAATTGCCGTGTCAGCCTCATCAGTCCATTCTATTTCATTTCTTTCCGTAAAATAAAATTTTATTTTATTTCATTTCATGTCACTTCTGGTCCCTTGATACATACGTAGATGTTTGGCTCGAAGAGAGAGGAGGTCGTTCTGATTTTTATGAGATTGTGAGCAAAATGCTCGTAAAAACATGGAAGACATGACGCAGCAGAGAGCACGACTGAAGAGTTTTAGCTCTTACATATATCTTTACAAAATATGACGGACTATGGGAAAGTGCAAACTGCTTTTCTTTCTTTCTTTTGCTTTTGCATGCACGTCGGAAGTTATTACATTTTGCTGTAAAACTTTCTACACAAGGAAGACCTCTGTATGAAATGTAATGGGATGCATGTGCGCCAAACGATTAGTCCGGCCAGCGTGTAAATACAAAATGTACACATTTTCTCTTCAGCAGTTAACATTTACACTTTTGCTTTATTATTTTTCTGGTTTATACGAATTGAGAAATTCCCTCAAAAACAGAGCTGAGTAAACAAGTAGGCAATAAAAACTAAATGTTAATAACGATCAGTTCTATTCTATGTCGTGGATGTCACACGTGCATAAGATGAGGATGATTACATTAACATTACCACGGAATCATTCTTCCCACTTTTACTTTTTTTTGTAGAAAAGTCGCCCGTAGAGACCAGCCCCTTCCCGAACAAATTGGGACATGGAGAAAATTACATTTTTTAGCACCACGCAATTCCTCAATATCAATCAATCAATTGAAAAAGCAGAGAGTGGTCATCATGCAATTTCAGAGTTAACACATTACCCCGCAAAGTGTTCTTTCAGGTTGTATGGGCGAAGCTGTGAAAAATACATTTTGCTAACCTGGTATTGGTAACCCAGACTCGCAAAGGTATAGAACTATTGAAATATGTAGATCGATTTAAAGGTAGTACAAATATGTAGTATATTTTTACTGTAGCCATTATGCATGTGAATAGAATAAACTTCTCTACGGCTTTTACACGACATTCAACATTGTAGGAGTAGTTCAACAAGGACGAACACTTAATAATTCATGAAATAATTCAATGTCCCACTTTGTTTAAGTAAGTTAGCCAGGAAAGGTTTCAACCTTCCGAAGCATGAAGCAGTCGTCAATTTTTGTCATGTTGGCTCTATGGAATGAGGTGTGTTGGCTGAGCAGAAACTCGAACGTATCGGAAATTTTGCAAAAAAGAGATACTTCCTTTCATCCGTTCACTTTCCGTGATATAAGTTCCTAAAACCAGTATGGCCCTTCAAGACGTGATTCTTAATAGGTAATGAATGGATTTAATTGAATACACCTCCATACGTTGAAGCTTTTTGTGCTTCGCGTCGGCTTATTACGAATGTAGGAGAATGAATCATGAATCATTTCATTTTTGTTGGAAAAGCAGTGAATGGGGAAGAAAGAAAGTGGATTGAGGATTTTGAGAAGAAACCAGGAAGACTAGACTGTAAACTCACCGAAGAAGTGAAAAGAAAAAAACTATCCACTCTCTGTACCTCTATTCGGATGATCAGTTGATTTTCCATTATCTAATCCAATCACCCAATAGAGCTTGTTACAGTCTCCGTGTAGTCGACAATTTTATTATTATTACTTATGATACTTTCTTTCTCTATAGCATCCTCTTCCTTCCTTGGTTCTTCGGACTCATTATAAGGAATGAATGCTCTGCTTTTCTACTTCTCTTTTATGGATGCTTTTGCTTTTCTTATGGAACATAACTCATCCAGAAATTTCATCACATTTTCTTCCTTTTTGCTTCATACTTCATGCAACACACTCGGATCCTACTACAGTTATTATTAGCCAGGTTCTCAGATCAGAGGCAACTTGTGTCGAGCCGGCTTCATATGAGTCCGTGTCCGATTGAAGATGTATGAATGAATACCAGCTATAAAAAAACCTTTTTCGATTTAGAAGATTGCCGGGCACTGTGAGACTCTATAACTCAACGTTTGAGTTTGCGAATGTTGCTGGGTGGGATAGCAGACACAGGGTAGCAAAGCAAAGTAAGCAAAACTGGCTGGAAGAAGAAGAACAGTTCCCATAGACTTCTACTTCTACCTACGTCTTCTGAGATCTTTATCCGTCCATCCATCTCAACAAACATTCATCTCTCTTACACACACCCAAGCAAAAGCAAAGGAATCGAATAGGCCTGCTATTAGACTCTTATCTTCCCACTTTTCACGATCACTATCAACCATGTGGTCAAAGAAAGTTTATTTGAGCAGAGTCTAGAGAAACTCTTCTTCTGGATTCTCCCCTCACAAACTAAAAAGGAAGACTAACCAAAGAAAAGACCGACAAACCAGTCATAAAGGAAGAAGAAAAGGAAAGAAAAGATGAGAAAAGAAAGAAGCCAGAGGAAAAGCAGTCAAAAGTCGCCTTTTAGGTACGTAGGTACTTAGCCTGTTATTTCAGAAAACATGCCTTTGCCTTGTTGTTATTCCTTCACTTTATGAAATGTTCAAATAGGGATTCATACTTTCTCCGGTTTAGGGCTGAATATACTCTAACTCATTCCTATCTCACAGTCGCTATGAAAATTTACAAGAAATACTATGGCTTTAATTTCTTTCTGAAATGTTCAATTAGCCCCAGTTTCCAAAAGGACTTGGTCTGAGGAAATCAAAGCGAACCTACTATACACCTATGAATGAGTTCAACAATGTGTTCTTTGGTTGAACTTTCTTTCTCTTACCCAGGTTGCCTCGTTTTTTCTTTTCAATTTGTCTGTGGTCAGTCAGTTCAGTGGATCCTGATCAGGTTCACGCCTCGATAGATGAAACCATATAAAACTCCATGCAAAATCATTGCTTGTGAGAAAGACCTATTTCTTATTTAATTGCTTGCGAAACCTAATTCCATTTCCAAGTATTATTTGTGATTTGTAACTAGTTTGAACAGGAATTACTTTCGGCATTCATAGAACATCATGTTGTATAAAGTTTAACAAATAATTTCTCAGAAAATTCTGTTCATAACTACAATCGAAAAAGTTGTTGAAAAAGTTTTTATTTCCACCTCAACAAACATGTAGTACTATGAAATATGGAAAGAGAGAAAATTGTTGAAAAGTAACAAAACTACTTGTAATTAGAAACAAATATCAAAAGGAAATATTCAAAGCATTAATTTTTTTGAGGAACGCGAAAAAAACTGTAACGCCTCACACCATCCTTTGGCATCTAGTTCATAGTTTGTTCTCTCATTAATAGGCCTCTTTTAATCAGTTACAATTGTATTTCTGTATTTCACTGTTCTTACTTTTCCTTTCATTTGTCATCGTCATCACCATACTTATCTCCTTCTCTCTTTCAACTTTTGTTTTGAGCATCACTTTGATGAGCAGCTAATTAGGCAATTTGAGACGAAAGAAAAAAGTATCAAGATGAACAACCAACTCAACTTTCCCTTCATTCAAATGACAAAGAGAACAATGAGATTTTCATATTTCGTCATTCTTGATTCCCTCTTATTTTCTCATTTAAAATGTGAAAGATGTAATAAAACTGTCACGCGAATAAAATGAAATTATGTTGGCATTCATTTTTTATATTTTTCCTTGTTCTATTTAATGACAAAGTGCTTAGAGATGTACAAAATCATGATGGGAATGACACTCTTGAAACCGTAGTCCAAAAGTTGCGACATCGGAAGTGTAACGACGCAGTACGTTTCTTTATTCACCCACAAGTCTGATCTTGCCATATAGTCCACTTTTGCAGCCAATTGTGGATAAATGTCAGATGGGTGCCTGGATTTGAGGTGTGGTTATGACAGCCTGACGACTATGACTAATACTTCTTCAGAGAGAGGTGCTGTGTAACTGATTATATTCAATTTCATTCAGGTACGAGCGTCGTGTGGTGAAATTGTGCTTTGTACAAAATCTGACGTCGATATGAAACCAGCCATGTCAGAACTAAAAACCGCAAAACGTTGATGATTTTCCACTCCCAGACAGGAGAGGTTCTAAGGACGTGTGCAATAATACGGTACTCATTGTAATACTGATGGTGGTTTTTGGGATCCGAGCAGGAGTAGTAAGGCTAATACAGATTCCAACAACGACTTGTGGTTTATCCTGTCCTATTCAGTCATTTCAAAACTTTCTCCAGATTAAATTTTCACCGTCAGACGTTGTTGTTGTGAAACGGAATATTTTTAACCACGACACGCCTTCATTCCACTTCCATCGAGTGTAGATGGTTCTTCTGTCCCAAGGTGTCATTAAGAAGTCGAGGAGAGGAGGGAGTCAAATGGTGTGACAGAGGGATAATTAAAAACAAAGAATAAAATTGTAATTATGAATGAATCCACTTTCACTTTTGATTCGCTCATTGCAAAAGTCATAAAGGAGAGACTTTTGTTGAAGAAAGTGGAATGGCACTAATGTAAGAAGAGAGATGGAGTTACAAAATCAATTAATTCAAGGATGAGAAGACCCAGAGATCAAAGGAATAAAGTTGGAAAGCAAGCGCTACATTAAATTAAATCCATCTCGTCTCATTCTCATCTCATCTTGTGAACTGCACGGTCACGACCCGCTTCTTTCCCTTTGACCGTTATTATTGCCATATCGTCATCGTCGTCAGTAAGGAACGGCTCAACATTGAACCCTCTCTCTCTCTCCATCCAACGCTTGATATCGATTAGATTATGATATGTCCCCTCTCTCTTGTCATAAGGTGAAGTCCACTGGATTAATGCTTTTTACTCTATCCACCTAAAACGAAATGTGTTTCACTCGCTCAACTTTCACTTCCCATGCTTTTGCACGGATGACACGTAATTCAATCATATCAAGCTATTTAACTTCGTTCTCAATAAAACGGTCGTTCGTATTTGCTACTGTGTCCGTGGCGTATTGCTTTTTTCTCCTCCTAGGGTTCT
This sequence comes from Isotomiella minor, assembly GCA_034696445.1. Classification (NCBI taxonomy): domain Eukaryota; kingdom Metazoa; phylum Arthropoda; class Collembola; order Entomobryomorpha; family Isotomidae; genus Isotomiella; species Isotomiella minor. Next base: position 15,275 of record JAQIWU010001588.1, read on the forward strand.
TTCGCTATGGCAATTTCTAGTAATTGCTTTATTACTTTATTCGTTATTTAATAATGAAATAATTCTTTTTCTGCAACTTTCTCTAAGGTGCCCAACTTACCTTAAAGCAGGGGAAGACAACGTTGTCTACCTTTACCTGCGATTGCGATGAGAAGCTTCAAGCAAGAAATTTAAGATGCAGAGAGGAGGCGTTGCTCAATGGAAGAAGACAAGGAGATTACGGTGTCAAAGTTGAAATGATTTAAGAACAAAGCATTTCCCTTCCATTCTTGTCGTGTTTAGCTTAATAGAAGTTGATTTATTAGCGACAGCCTCTGGCAGAACTGAGGGCACGAGACACTCCTCCATACCCAAGATCCAACCCTTCCTTTTTTCAGTAAGGAGAGGGACAAACGAAGGGAAATATATCACAG
>JAQIWU010001589.1:0-15687 GCA_034696445.1 Isotomiella minor
AGGAAAATAGAAAAATGGACCCTTGTTTTAATGTTTGTACTCGGGACCGAGACAAGCTAGTTTTTTCAAACCATTTTATTTTCTAGCATTTACTCGATTCGTAAAAATTTAGTTCGGTCTTTAAAATTTAGTAAAATCCATTTATTAGCAACTTACTTAACCTTTTACTTAACCTCGCCAAGAAAAATGCAACTAGAAATTAATGATAACGAAGCTTCATAATTTTAATTATTTGGCATCCACGAAATCCAGCTTAGAGTGAATTGGCTGTTGCTTAGAAACTACCATGTCAAAATGCACAGAGGGATTGACAGAAAATCAAACCAACGTATCTCCCTCATTTATGAAGCGATTTAGATAGAATTTCTTTCAAAAAGTGTGAATTAATATAGGGAATACAAAAATGATCTGTTCACTATGATTGGTTCATTAGTCTTCGAACAGGAGCAAAAATTCGCTTTCAAAGCCACTTTTGTACGTGAAGGAATGAAATTCATGGTTTCTAAAGTTGAAAAGGCACAACTAGACCACCATTGCCAGTTTTTATGCGTCTTTAATTTTTTCGATATCTCAAGCCGTTTTGACGTTAGACCGACCAGAAGCTTTTAAGGGTCCAGTGGAACGCAAGCTTGGCGATTTATCGAATGCGTTGTTAGGTTACCAAATTTTGTTGTTTCTAGCAGGACCCTCAGTTAACCTCGCCAAGAAAAAATATGCTTTGCATTACAAACGAATTAAGACTGCGTTCGTTCAATAGAGTCGTTAAGATGAATGAAGGGTGGACAAACAAACATTACATGCATTTCGCGCATCATTAACTGCCTTTTAGTAAAGCCTTGTTCAGAAGACATTGACGATGATGCAAGTATTGATTACAATCAAGATTTTTCTACTCTGTCAAATCTGAAATTATCAGAATGGTTTTAAAAACTGAAGCCTTGTATTCATCCTACATTTTTGTTACAATTATCCGCCATGAAGCAAAGTAGTGCTTTCTACAGAAGAAAGTGCTTTATGCAATAGAGTCTAAGTAGAAAACTCAGTGGGTGGTTGTCCGGAAGGCCCTTCTGAAAGCAAGGAAATGCATTCAATTCTATTCAATCCAATTCAATTGAAACATTGAACGTGCAAAAATAAAATACACTCTGACAAGTGAAAGCAAGTATTGCATGCTTAACTTGTTGAAGAACCTACGGCTTTTGGTGGGATGTGCACGTGAAACTTTCACCACTGGGAGTGTTGGGAGGGAAGGAGTTAATTTGGAGTCTCAGAGTACCCCTGTGTGGGTTTCACCTCAACTTGCATTTCTACTATTGGAATTAACCGTATCAAAGGGATGCAAAAAAATCGACTTCATTCCGTGTAATATTAAAGGTTTAAAATTGCGGATTTGCGGATGACGAATTGCAATTTTGCAAACAAAATTTGTCGTTAAAACTTGCTGAGGCGAAAGTTTTCTAATACATACAACCTTTTTATACATAAAAGTGGTGGAAGTTGTCTAATTTCAAGAATGTGTTCATTTTCCATTGAGAGACTTGACACCCCGGCTTTCTTTCTTTCCTTTCTTTTCCGTCTCGTCTTTGTTTTTTACTTTCTTTCTTTCTTTGCTTACAATGCGACTTTCTGTGGATAGATGTTCCCATGTTTCCCACTACTTTGTTTGTTGGAAAATATTTATTTTCCTGAGATCCTTTCTTTTTTTGTCATGTTCTGAGTGTGTAGATAATGCATTTGGGAAGATAAATATGCGGATTTTGGTTTATTTTGTCACTTTTTATCCTGTTTGGTGCTATTTTTCATTGCTAGACAAGACAGAATGGATATGTGGAGACGGGAGAGCACAAGGGAGATACTCTGCCTTACATTCAAATAACATAACATGCATTTTTACATGTACAGTCTCTTTTTTTACTTTTCATGGGTGAGGGAATATGAGAACGCTCACTCACTTTCACTTCAAGTAATGAGATTTTTTTCCGTTAAATGCTAACTACAGTACAACTTTTTTAGTTGTCGATGCGACATTTTATCAAAAATTTGAATTTCAGTTATGAATAAAATTCATTGCATTTGGCTGGTATGTCAAATTTCATTCCACTAATGCACTTACTTGTACAATACTTTGTTGTCAAAGAAACTTTTGGAGCTCTTCTAATTTTTGAAAGAATGAGAAAAATGGACAAGTCTAAATAAATTGGTTTTCCCTTCCGTCCAATTTATGTGGGTTCATAATGCTGCGGATGAGAAACTGTTGAACATCTATCAATGGGGACATTTTGAGTAAAAGAAGCAGTCAGGAGCAGAATGCGTCGTTTTTGAACCAGTATGTCAAAAATGTACAAAACAATGCAGCACCACATGTTTCTTCAACAGCGTACAAAAGACAGTAAAAGTAAAAGCAAAAGCAAGAAGACTTTCCCTGGAAAAGAGCAGTCTCTCTGAACTTAACCCTGTGAAAGAAAGAAAGACCCAGAGTTTTCTCCCCTTTCTCCATTCACTTCTTCTGAACTGCACTTTTAGCTTCCCTGCCTGCATCCCCTACAAAACAACTTCTGTAGGGTTTGTCACAAGAAGGAAGAAGAAGAAAGCAGGAATCAAACGCATGAAACGCATCGTTGTGATGTGATCATGGGAAGAATTGCCCCAAGTTAGAATTGCTTTTAACGGATTTTGTTCTTTAAGAGCTTTAGCTGCTTCTGCATTTTCCGTCTTTTTTTCATGCAACGCTATTTTTATCAAGAAAGGTCTTCAATTGCATCAATGGAGACGCACTCGTTAAGAATTAGTAAATAAAGAAGGATTGGTGTAAATAAATATACACAGCTTCACGCATGTATGCAGAAAAGTTCACTTTCACTTTCCAAATAGTTGTCACATATTGATAAAATACATAAAGATATATCTAGTCACATAAAATGCGGCAACTTCCTCTCAGAAGTTAAATGCAAATTAAGTATCGAAAAGCATGCACTTTCTCCTATAGTGCGATTTGATTTCCTATCGTATAACAGAGTCTCAAGGGGTCAGGGGTATAGTCTGACAGTCGAAGCAGGAACCTTTCTTTTGTACATCTTATGTGCACACATTGGCTTTTCAAAAGAGTTGTGATTTATGATGATGTGATTTACGTTATCTGGCCAAACCTGGCAATGGTGTCACATGTGTGGCTATGCAGTACTTTCTGACTCAAAATCGATCACTCACGTTTCTCAATGCAGGATCCAAAAAGGAAAGAAAAAGAGGAATCTGAACTTTATGTTTGCATCTTTTTGTTAAATGCTGCTACAATATATGCAAGTGAATGCAGATGGTGGGCATTATTTCTCAACTTGACACACTTCAAAACACATGCTTTTCTTACTGCTTTCACTCATGCCAATAGTCACTTTTTGATAGGAAATTTTTAACCTGAAAAATACATCCGTCTTTCTAACAACACGTCTTTTTTTGCGAGTAACTAAAGGATGGCCATGTGCGTGCTTGGGTCGAATTATTGAAAACTACAGGAATTCGCCGCCTTCTTCATTTTTTACTCGTTAGTGCAACAACAAGAATGAAAGAAGTATAGCAGAGGGGTTGCTACCTTTGGCTTTGGCGTTGAGTGCAACGTGCTCAAGTTATAATTTAATCGTAAGACATCCATTAGAGACCCTTATCCTGATCAGTATCAGCATCATTTACTTGCACTTACCTTCTCCTATACTTTCTCCACACGATAATACCAATACTCATTACACTACCTATTGCTCAGTCTGCTACTGCTGCCACTGCCCCAAGGTGCTTAGCCTAGTATTTTGTCAGACATGAATTGAATTCAATTCTCCTGTGTATTTGTGGAAGGAGGAAGAAAAAAGAACTTTCACAAGGCCGATCTTCCTCTTCTTTCTTTTCTTGTCCAGACTAAACTACACACACACTCACTGACTGGACATTAAGGGCAAATTGTACTCCTACAAAAGAGGTTTCTGCTAGTGTTTGATTTAGATAGATTATAGGTTGTAGATTGAAATCTAGTCTGGTAGGAATTGAATTGTGCAATTCTCTCTCATTTTCTACAGACTGGCTGCTGTGGCTTGACATTGCAATCGTTTACTACCATTATTGACCGAAGAGAGTATACAATTTCGTATTTATTTGGGGTCTTTTCATTGTCACCCAAGAAGACTTGATCAAAATGTGCGTGCGACCATTTAAGCTTTTTTTGTGTCGCGTGTCAACTGCATCGTTTATCTATTGGCAAGCACAAGCTACGGAAGCCAATGACCAAATTAGTTGTTGAATGAGTGAATAAACTGATAAGTAAGTAAGTGAGGTCCTCCTTTTACAATTCCACACACTCTTCTTCCCTCCAGTTGGATGGACGTTTCTTCTTCTGTGATGTGTGAATGTGGTGTGAGGAAAGGAGAAAACTAGGCGCAATTACCTTAGACGATCGATTTGATGCGTTAGTTCGTTCTCGTTCAATGGCTAAGTCAAGTCACTCTAGTCTTCTTCTTCTTTGCCTCTCATGAGGACATTAGCGGAAAGAGAATGTTACTTACTTACTTACTTACGAAGCACAACAAAGTGAAAGCCAAATACGGGAAACCCTTGTTAACCAATGCCTTTCCCACTGCAGGGTTCTTAACAACTTTCTCTTCCTCTAATTGCTCCCAATCTCGGTGATTCAAAGTAATGGGGAAAAGATTGCACCTGAATTGAACAAAAAACCTTCCCCCACCATTTGCACTGCAGTAGAGTAGTAGAGTTCAATCTACCATTTTATTATCCTGGTTTCCGTCTGGTTCACCTACATATGCTGCGTGTGTGTGGACGGTTGGGGTCAAACTTTTGGTTTGGCATTGAAATGGCAATCAAATCACCAAAATGCTTCTTTCATGAATAAAAACATTTTTGATTTTTATAACGCCTACGTTCTACAAATACCTTTTCTGCTTTGATGGAAATTGAAACACTATTTTCAGACTCTCTCGAAGCTTACCAGGGGGTCTTTTCACCAAAGCCACCACATCAGAGCATAATGTAGCAACTTTCCTTGTAACCCTTTATCCAGCAGAGAAACAAAGTGACAAAAACAACACAAGACAAATCCTGGGTTGACAAAGCCACCATGTCAGCAATATGAATGTTCTTTCTCAACAGTCGACTGAAGCATTGAGTGTTGGTAGGCTTGAAGGATGGGATGAGAAAATCTCTCATAAAATTACTTTGTAGTGCCTTCCTGAAGTAACGTAAACACAAAATGTCTATACACACGTACAAGAGGATTTTCTTTGAAAATTGTAAACAATTTGTTTGAAATTGAAGGTGTAATACGGTTGATTGTAATAGATTGAATTCCAATTTTTTGCATTTCATCTGTCTTTAACAGCCACCCAACTTCAATTTCCACCTCACCCACGAAATTGAACCATACCGTGCGATGATTCTCCTTAACAACTTTCTCTCTACCCTTTCCTTCCAAGGGAAGTCGAATTATTTACAAATGAACAATCTTTTGAGGGTTGGAATTTCGAAGGGTGAAATTAATTGCTTTTTCTTGTTTGCTCCTGACAATCGCATTACATTTGCCTGTCTGGTCTGATCTTAGTGGGGTGAAAGTTTAAACAAATACTAAAGAAAGCGTTTCGGAAAGTTCACAAATAAATGACGAGAATCGGTTTTTAAAAGTATCCCTGTGCATCTCTTTCAAACTGTCTGTGGGTATTGCGGTATCTTAGTTCTGCTTCCCTCGAACTCGAAACCGTGATCGTGATCTATATCAAAAATATTTTTCAAAGTTCTTCCCGAATTGAAGGAAAGGGAGACCATTTAAATATTTATGGCCCTCCTTTCCCAGAATCCCAATGAATGATTCGGTGAGTTGAGTTTTGAGTTGCACACTTACATAAATTGCGATAGTCTAATTAAAATTTATGATTAATCTGAACCTCAATTTTGACTTTGACATTGGTGTCCAATCTGTATGTATGAATGAAGTCGGAAAGTTGGAAAGTTACTTTTTAAGTTGGTCATCATGAGTGAATGAGTGAGTGAAAGTGACTGTTATAGTAGTCGAGTGAGTGAGTGAAAGGGAGAAAGGAAGGAGGAAAGATGAAGAGAGAGAGGGAAGCAAGCCAGGGAAATAATATTCACATTATGACCCAACTAAGAACACCAGTTGCCCAAGGGAGTCATATTTACAGCTTCTCATTACAACGCAGACATTTCTCTCCATCATCTTTTAGAAATGTTGATGATAGCTGTTGCTTTGCCCACACAGTTTGTAAGGAGGCAGAATACGTATTGAGGATGAGGAGGCAGACGAGAGAGTTTTGCAATAAGAAGTACAACAACGATGACATCCGGCTCTTCATTCTACTTTGCTCACACCACCACTTTCTCCAGAAGGAGTAGTACCTCCTCCACCTCCGGCTCTCTTCATTTACTTAAGTTATAAGAAAGAAAGAAAGAAGGAAGGAACGAGAAAAGGAGCAAGAATTTCCTACTAACTTAAATAAACGAACATTACCTTCATTCGTCTTCTTGTGTCCTTTGCTCATTCTCTCTCTCAACATATCGCATATATGTATGACCTATTATACCTAATAAAAAGATGTTGAACCCAGCAGACTTCAAAGAGAAAGTTTTTGGGATATAAAAAAGTACGCCTGACTGACTGCTTCTCTTCTTGTACAGTGGAAACGTAAGCGTATGTTGGCCGGAGTAAACCGTAAAAACCTGCAAAAAGTACCTTATGTATTTGCATCCTTTTGTAGGTAGGAACAGGAACACCTCTCTCTACGCATTAATTTTTAACGGCCCGCATTTCTCAATTTGTTTGATTGTGTTTTTTCTTCCAAATGTTGTTACTACAAATTACATCTAAACTCACACACGCAGCTGGAGATAAAGCATTGGTACTTACACAAGATTCCTCAAATTACATTGGTTTAGTAAATCGAATTGCTGTTGCAAGAAGTATTTGTACCATAATGGAAATTTATTGTTGCAACAAGCTTTCTCTCCATTCCACGAAGAGGTTTTTGGTTCAGGGGGAAAGATACCTTTTACACTTTGGATGACGGGAAAAGGTAAGAAAAGTAGTATAGTAGTGAGGAAAAGGAAAAGAAAGGTGAGATGAGGGGAGAGAAAGTTTTGCATAGTTTATTAAACTCCCCCATGCTTCTTGAGTTAGTTATTTCATTTGTTATTTTAGTTTAAACAAAGTGAAAGTGAACTGAAGAGGAAGAAGTTGACTTCGAAGAAAGAAACCAGAAGGAAAACAACAAACTTGACTCTCTCCCTTCCTCCTCTGTTGTAAGGTGAACTAATAATGCAGGTTGGGGTTGTTGTTGGACATTTGTTCTTTTCATGGAAAACACACCTTCTTATGCATGCATGCATGTGAGAAGAGAGAAAGGATCATCTCCATTGCATTCCTCCATCCAAAATCCAGCTCCCAGGAAAGAAGCTTTTTTGCTTTGCTAATAAACAGCTACTTTACTTTCTCCCTTTGACTCTTGTACGCTTGCCTGTCTAATAAGTTTTCAACTCTTCGTAAATTGTAATATTTTTGTACATTTATTTCTCCTTTTATGTCTTTTGTCGTCGCAGTGAATCAGGATTTGTTATTCCTACTCTCTTTATCGCGGCCAAATTTGCCATTATGGTTACGTTTCTTGTAAGAAGGGCAGGATGAATGAGTGAGACGAGGAGAAGAATGAATTCGTGCATGACTTCTTCTTGAAATGGATGAAATAGCAATTCAACCAAGGGAGAAAGTAGTAGGATGAGGAAACGAGAGGAAATGTTATATGTAGTGTTACAAGTGTGTGAATGAATTGCTGGTGGTGGTAATCTTGTAAGAGTAATGTACCCGCATCTTCCTCCTATCTCCCCGCTTAACTAAAACCAAACTAAAACTGGTTTGGTTTCTGCGTTTCTTTCTGTATCATCTTCTTGTATTTCTTTGTATGTGGCTTCTGTTTTACTTTCCTCCTTTTCATGTCTTATTGAAGCTTATTTAAAAATACGTGAAATGGAGAGGGAGGAAGGGGAAGAAGAAGAAGAAGCAGGCATAGGATAAGGTCTAGCTTTTGCCGTGGCTGATTTCAAGTTAGTGCATTACTTAAATTACTTATTCCCACATTCACACGCAGTCTAAAAGAAAGAAAAGCAACCCGCATTCCCTCACTCTCATCTCGCTGACTTTCTCCAGATTACTTTTACTTCTTGCTCCTTCCTTCCTTCCTTTTCCTGCACTTCAAATACTGCTGCACCGCATCCATCCGAGTTGAAAAGAGCAAGTTTTTTATGAACATTATGTACCATCAGTGACATACTCAACATGAAGCACAACTGCCATCAGTTTTCTACTTCTGGTTCAAAATGTAATTTTCTCCCACCGCATCGAGCATCCAAATTGGCAGTATTATGATTTTTTTGTAAGGAAACATGTTGGGTTATATATTTCGGGTACTGAATTATCAATCACTTTTGACTTCTAAGGTAAAAACCCGAGGTCAACAGTACACAAAACACTTGTAGGGAAAAGGCATGGGTGTTTTCCTTCCCTGTCTGGGTTATGTATGAATATCACAATGATAGGGAAGGGAGTGCCTGAGGACTGCAAACGTCCTCAAATGCGGCATCTTGGTCACCCATTCCTTTCTTTATTCTCATTCAATTTTGCAGGAGAAACGTGAGAAGTGCACCGGATTCAACTTAGGTAACAGAAAATCGTATCCAGAAAAAAATAGACACAGTCGACATACTTTTGTGGTTAAAGTTTAGCAACGTAAAGAGAGGGAAATGGTTTCCACTTTGAAACTTTGGTATTTTTACAAGAGTTTTTTCTTTGGAAGGACTAATGAATTGACTAGAAACTTGTTCTTAGGCCAAGGAAAAATGTCATCTGTTGTTGTCTTCTTCTTGGGTGCATCTTTTTTTCGGGTTGTGAACTTGATCCAAAAATATTTTGGAGGATTTGAGCTTCATTCATGCACTAGACTGCTTCCAGCATCCCCTGTTTTTCTATCTCTCAAGGAGAAAGCGTTTAAAGCCTTTAAAGTAGGAGAAAAACTAAACAAACACGAGCCTTCCTCTGATTATTATTCTGGACTGGAAGAAATGATAGTAAGCTTTAAAGCGTTTCCTTCCAACCCTTTTTCTTCTGCTCTGTTTAATACCTCTTGCTTATACCCCCTGTTATAAAATTCCCTTTCGCTTGTTGCATAGGGTTTTACGATGTTCTTGTATCCTTCATGCTTGACAACCTCGATGCATCGTATGAAGTGTGACAGTCTAGAAAATATACTTGGACTTGAGCACAATCTTAACCTGAGTAGTGCAAAGAATAAATGCATTTGATTTCTACAAAGATCAGCAGCAGCAGGAGTAAAGTTACATCATCTTCGGACACTTCATAGAAATCCGACACAAAAGGCACGAATCGCGAATTATGGTGTAACAGAAGAAGAATACTGTATTTTGTCGGTGGAGCGTATCGTCAGCGTGTTGTAAAACTGAGCCAGGGTACGGGTAAACCTGAAAATGTAACCCCAGCATGTTCTTTCACCCGGCTAAATCTAACAAAACCCTTTGGGGGTTCAACGAGCGTGTGTATGTGCCTGGAAGAAAGGAGGTTAGGTTATCCAATCCGTCTCCGTGCTTGCTTTCTTTTTATTGTACTTCCCATACTTTAATCGTGACTTGAGAGATCATGCACCTCACAGACACATACGCATCTGCTGTATTTTATTCAAAGCGAATTGAGATTGCAGATAACGCAGTTCTATCGTTTCTTTTTTGCATGTAAAACCTTGTATGAACGAATATTTTTTCCTGATCTTACCACACAATTAGTTAGAGAGGCTCAAGAAGAGCGGTGGATCTTTCACATTCCAAGACGAGTCGTAATTTCTTTTTACCACCATTTTCACAAGAAAGGAATATGGGGAGATAATGAACTAATTCGAAAGTTGATACTCACTGGAGTGTGAGAATAATGGATGGAGTGGAGAAAGAACTTTGAAAGATACATTGAATGGAAGAAGAAGAAGAAAGTTTCTTCAGCCTGGAGAGCTGAGCCAAGTTCAACTTGGCCTAGAGAGAAAGAGAGTCGTGTCGAAGGGTAATTTTAATCCCTTCTCCTTTCATAATGTATGCACTTCTTCTCAACTATCACTTCCAATCCAACCCCCTTCTTTCTTTCTTTCTCTGGGACATCTCGTGTGCAGTGCATGGAAAACTTTTTTTATGAACTGAAACAGAAACTACCCTCCTACTTATGTACCCTTCTTTGAAACATTTTTATTGTTCCATGTTGAGTGTCAGGGTTGCATGGGGAACCCACTTTTACTATCTATGATGTTATGATGCTGGAGAGACAAGAGATGGATTGCCCCACGTTCGTTTAAGTATGACTGAAGGTAGGCTTTTCAAGAGGGACAAAAGTCTCCCTTGAGAGTTGCTCTTTTATCTAATTTAACTGGATGGAAATGGATTATTAAAATTTTAAACATTTTTAACATCAAAACAGCACTTTACTACTTTTTCAGCATTTAATAGAGGGAAATTTTTGTTTCGCTAAATAAAACGCAAGGAGGACGCAAGGCGGTAGGGAAAGTAAAAGTAAGAGACAAACCCGACCGCCCGATCTCTTGCATCATTACTGTGCATGGTACATTTAACTCTACTTTGCCTCCTTCACCGTTCCTTCCTTCGTAGTTTGTAGTTATTCAAATTTTGAATGAATGTAATGCCATGTCACAGGGGATTTAGTTTTACACAATTTGAATTTGAGATATTTATTTAATAGCTCTTTATATGGAAATGTGGAGTAGAGAGAGCAAGAAGTTACATTAGCCTTCTCAGACAACTTTATCCATTTCAACATGTGGAGTGCAGGCCCAATCTACGACCGGTTTTAAAGTATATATAGACGATGATACAGAAGCGACCTTTTATTGGCTATTTGGGACAAATTCCAAACTTTTATTTCGTTTTGACATTCTTCCAGTATTTGGCATTAGATTTGCCCAGCAAAAATTGTGAAGTGAAAGCACTTGAGTCAGAGATGGAACTGATGATATTTCCATTTAATGTTCCATTGAGATACATCTCGTACTCTTCGCGTAATAATATCACCCTTAAAATCAAAGCCACTCTTTAGTTTCCCTTTTCTGATAGCGATGACGGTAATCCTTTGATTATGATTAGATATCCGCGTTAAAAAGAAGAGAATTTTACATGTATTTTTGAATTATCCCAAAGATTGAGTGATGTAATGACTCAAGGCATTTAAAAGCACTTCAAAGTCTTGTGTCGGTTTGTTTTAGTGGTTCAAAATTAGACCAGAAAAAGAACATCATCACCCTTTCAAGTTATAGTTGCTTATAATTTGTAAGAGTTAAAGGATAATTTTATTACCGACTATAAGGACACAATGGAGCCTGTTCATCCCACCCGAACCGTGTAACAAAACAGAGACCCAGGGTGGAGAGAGAATGGAAAGTGAAAGGGAGAGAGTAGAGCAGCGTGACTTCATGAAAAAAGGGCGCAAAGAAGCTAATGATGATAATGATGATGATTTGCATATAACTGGAAAGATGAAGAAAGAAAGGAGGAGGAGTGGAGAAAGCTCTTTTACTTAAATACATAAAAGTCAGCTCAGCCCTATCCAAATATGAGCCTGCTTGCTTATGATGAAGAGAGAAAGAGAGTGTGATGATATGACGATGTTGAATAGGGCAACGAAGAAGAAAAGAGAGAGGGGGAAAGAGTGCAAGTAAAAAAAAGTGTTGAAGACGATCTGGTTAACTTTTACTGACTTTTGATCTGGCAGGAGTCTTAAAAGATGAGTCAAAGTCACAGGAAAGGAAGGAGGAACAATGAGATTGTTCCCTTTTGGATTTCTTTCCTCTTGCCGCACAAATAAAATGATGGGAAGAGTGATCAAGTCATAAAATGAGGAATAAATTGTCTTTTATTGACCTCATCATTTTTGCTAATATATCCATGATGGGAGGAAAGGCCATGAAAGTGAAAGTACGAGTCGCTTTGTTCTTTCGGTTTCTATTGCCCCTTATTAATCCACTTTCTCTTAAGACAAACTAAAAATATCTATACAAAAAATAGTGTCTCACACTCGAGTGTGATTGGTTGCAATTGAAATAGAACAAGTAAACATCATACGCTTATGTTTATCCTATAGAATTCGCAAGATCACTCAATATCTTAGCCTAATCAAACCCTTTCATCCATCTAAACTCTCTTGAAACTCACTTAAGAAATTAACACATGCTACTGAATTGCTTGTTGGTTAAGTAAGTGTGTCATTTATACAAATCTGCGGGGAATTCTAAAGCAGCTTGAAACTTTCACTCTTGTACCAGATATCATCATCCTCTCTCTGTAGTAGGAGAACCCACCAGTTTTGTAATTTAACCCCTTTATTTTCACTTCAACACTTAATCTATATCCGTCTACTACGCTTCTGTTGCTCAGCTAGCAGCTAAGGTCTCACTTTCCCTTTCAGTGTTTGCCCAAAGAAACCAGGAACTATCAACTGACTAGGTTCCATATGAGATGGTTTCTTTACTCTGACTACTCCTTTGAATTTCTCATTAGCAGCTTCAACTTCATTTCAAGTAGATTAGCAAAGTCAAACCTTCACTTTTCACGGACTTCTAATTCTTGCTTATGCTTCAACCAACACCCGGGCAGTTCTTTCTTGTGCGGGGTTGAATTTACTTTAGGAAGAAAGTAGAGACGCACAAGAAGACGTAAGAGGAAGAATCAAGTCCAATTATTTTGTTCTAAGTGAGAAGAGATACGGAGTGAAAGTAGGGAAGAAGAGTGAGTGAGTTTTTGTGATTTGCAAATAAAGAAAGAAGAGAAGGACGAGCTCAATTTCCTCCTTTCTTTTGCATGGCTTGACTTAAAAAACGAAATCCCAGTTGGCCATTTCATTCTTTACTCTTTGATCTGTCAACCCATCATGCATACTCAGTCATACTTGTGCCTCGCCCGTTTTTTCTTCCTAGACGCCTGCCAAGGCCTAGGCTGATGATATGCAATATTTTCCCCCTGCCACGCTAAGTCTTGTGTTCACACAAGGGAAGAAAAGTTTAGTCTTAGATTTCATAACGAAATCCCATTATTTTGAGCCTGTGTCGACATATTTATATAATAATAAAAAAGACCCCACGCACTTTCTCCACAGTTGAATCAGAAGTAGTTTGAAAAATGTTTTTACGGCAAAGCGATTTATTGGCTTTAAATTAAAAAGACCTGCTTAAAATGTAATACGTGTTTCCTCTCAATAATGAAACTGCTAACAAAGTAGCTTTTCAAAAAAAAATTGGAAAATGTCAAATACAAGTTATTTTCTTCAACTGTTTTTATTTATGTCTCTTCCAAAAGTTAAATATTTGGACACAAACTTGTTCATTTTTTAACCTGTCAAGACTGTCCATTAATAAATATCTTTCTTGTCAGTTTCTCATTATTTTTCAAGAAAAGCTCATAATTCATTCATAATCTGAAACGTTTGTTTTCTGTCAACAACAATGGACTAATATCCGCCTTTCTACAGAGTAAAAGCGATCGTGACTTTGCTTCTGCTCAATTTTAAGGCTCCAAATTATTATCGGCAGGTTCCACACAGTCATGCAAGACTTTGGTGAAAGGTGCTCGTCTGACTAAATAAGTTTACATTCCAAAATGCTCTTTTAGGAGTGAGTATTTTATCTTGTGTCGACTTGACTTGGCTTTCTAAAGCAGTTATGAGGCGAGGAGTTGAAAATTGGAGTGAATAGGTTCCTTGAGAGCTCTAGCTCTGAATTACTCACACATTTCTCCATTATTTTCACTTCGTCGTGCTTGACTTCTCATCCCTTAACTTCATGGCTTTTGAGCTTGCACAATGCAACGCACTTTCTCCTTCACACTTTCACCAACTTTCCCTTCCTCCTTTTAACTTTAAAGCATACATATATACGCGTCATCTCATCTCCTCTAATTCTGTTCACCGACAACATTGTTACACTGCAAGAGCAGAAGGTCTGACGGGAACAGACACTCCGTCTCGCTCTACAACATAATCTCCATTACTGCCAACCTGCTTCTCGTCTTATCACAAGTTACTACAGTGGAAGACACACTTTCTCCAAGAAATGTTATCCTAAACACTAATCCACCCACGGAGGCAGGCTGACTGCAGTTTTTATGCATGCAGGCACATGGAGATAAAAAAAGCCTTATTTTGTTAGCTGAATATCATCATTTTACGAATTGATGCGGCGTTAGGTTCCCTACCTCGAAGCTGGATGTCCCAGCCGTTCCCTCCAATTACCGTGCACAGGATGGATGCAGCTGTGTCGTAAATAATTTAAATTTAAAGATGTGGTGAAAGCAGGGAAGTTGCGTAACGCACGGGTTGAACGGAAGCGGACAAAACAATAAAATTGACTTTATTCTTCTTCCAGTTGTTGAGTTCCATCGCCATCACACACGGTCTCTAATGTACACGCATACGATATCACTATACACCAGTCTCCCTGAACTTAATTTGCATATCATGCAGTGTCATGCTGTAACGACGTGATGCATACGTTTTCGAACAAGTTTTAGGTACTGTGAGTTGTTGAGTATCGTCTTCTTGAGTTATGTATCAAAAACGGAGAAAGTATGGGGAAAGCAGTTTTTAGTGATAAAAGATGTGCTGTAATCAATAATTATTCAGTAATAATTTTCCACTTTTTATGAGTAATATTTAAGTCTCATTAACATTCAAGCCTTATCAAATTTCTCCATATGGATAAACTGTTATCCTGCGCAATTTATACGCACAAAATATATATTGTAATAACGATGAATAGTGTGGGGCGACTTTCTATCGTTTTATGCAAGAACCTATAATAACTAAACAAAATTTATTGCATAGGTTGGGAAATATATATGGACTAATATAGCTCATTTGAATTCAATGCAGAGGAAGGAAACGCCATCAAAATAAGAAGGCTACATTTAAGTAGCTTCGCCTTCATTTCGTGTGTAAGCACGGTTGCTTTATGTTTATGTTTCTCTGTATGTCTCTCTGTCGATTGTTAGACGCAATAGTACAATCGAAAACAATACTTCCAGCCATAACGTTTGGTCATCAATCATTAATAAGTGTAGTAAATGAAGGTTATCACCTTCAGTGTTCAGGCCGATGGATATCCGAAAACCCATAACACGCTTGTTTGCAAACGTCGGTGTACTCGGTTTATTATTTCTGTTTGTTTTTCGCTTTCCTGCAATTTAGTTTATATCTTTTGCACCGAAGAGAGCATAAAAACTCCTTAACTATTACCTCAAAAGTCAAAATATTATACATTGTGGAACACACGCTACGAGAAAGTGGTTGGAATTGGAATGCTTTTGCATGCAAACAGTGAAACAATGAGAGACCCAAGGAACCTACCATCAATGGTACTTTCTCTAGGTTCTGCCTCAATTGAGTTTGATCTTCCAAGACATTTGGTATTCCTTTCCTCTAGAGAAAACAAGTTGAGCAAGGTGTTCCATTATTAAACACTAATTTTCCTGAGTAATCCAGGTAAAATAAATTTCTATTATGTCAACTTTAATTCTTCACTGTTTTGAACCTACAGAAAAGCTTTCTCCCACAATTCACAATAATTGTGGGGGTTTAAA
>JAQIWU010001590.1:0-15684 GCA_034696445.1 Isotomiella minor
TGAGACGAAGTCTTTGTCTTCTTCAGTGACGCTCATGCAATTTTATCCTCTTCTGTTTTACCTCGGTTTTTACAAACGTAAAATATAAAATGTTTTGGGAATTTTCCAAAGAAAACTACCAGCATGTTTTCAGAGACATCTGTAAAAAAACAGAAGATGTGAATCTCTGTGTGAAAATGCTCAATTTAAGAAGCGGAATTGTCCTTTTGTCACACAACTCTGCTCTGGTTTCTAATTTGGGATTAACCACTATACGTTAAGTGAGTCTTTCAATTAAGTGTTCAAACATTGAGAATTGTGGTTTCTGCAGATTATGGCCTTTATAATCTTAGAGTCCTTTGGATTATACTGCGTATCACTCCGAGAGAATTTGAGTTGCGACTTATTTTAGGAAAAGGGCTCTACTCCGAAAAGTAGGTAGTCGGGCTCGGTAAACAATTGTGGTGACTATCCTCTTTTAAACGTGCTAAAAGTCGTCACGCGAAATAAATCTCTCTTATGCCGTTGAGAGAAAATACATACCATTTCCTTTCATTTCTTTGGAGAAAGTTTGACACCTACAACTTTCCGCATTTGTTTTGATTTAGCAGAAAAAAACTTTGTCGAGGCAGGTGGTGTTACACCTCTCCTTTCTCTTGAAACTGACCGAGGTCTTCACTTTATTAAAACTTTTGTTCATGTCTTCTGTCAGGAATGCAGTGATCTAATCTAATTAAACTGCTTTCTTTTGTAGACTTTCACTTCAATTTGAGGAATGGAGAAATGAAAAGGCTGCAAAATTGCTTTTCATCTGTCGGAAAAAGAGTGCGTTGTTTTGTTAGGAACTGTTATTGGAACAGTCATACAAAGATAATCCATTTAATATCTTTCTCTGTCTTCTCTTCAAAGTGCGTGTGCGATGAGCTGGGAAAGTAAGTGTGAAACTGCGTAATCCCAACAGACTTTTGTTTCCTCATCCTGACATCTTATTATAGCCCACTCGACAGTGAAGATCCACATGTGGAAAGATATAGGATCAACAGGGTGAAAGTAGAGAGAGAGAAAGTACATACGTGTCGTGTCATGAAGAGAAAGCATGTATTTAATGTGATTCTGAAAAGAATTAGGTCGGCCGAACTTAGGTTTTTTTTGTTTGGGTCGAACGTGTGTGGTACTAAATAACAAGCATGTTTTTCGGAATGAAAGTTTGACGGAAAATTTGATATTCCAATTTTCGGGTGTAGCAATTTTTGAGACGTTTACTTCTTTCTGAGTGAGATCTCATCTCACAGACAGACAATTGCTGCCTTGAGCAAAAAAATCTAACGCTATATAAGCTCTTGGTCTTCTTCTTTGTCTTTGCTTTTATTACTTTTCTCGAGTGTGTCCTTCCTTCTAAAGAGGCTAAGGTCACTCCTATTTGCGCTTTACTTCCTGCATTATTGCTTCCTGACTTCACACCTACGTACAATCATTTTGAGGATTGTTTTGGAAGAAAGCGAAACTTTGCCATGTAACGTTTTTCCTCTACAAAGTAAAAATAATGTTGTCTTTTCCTCTCAATTAATTCCCCATATCACCCACACGTTTTGGTGGTGGAAGGCAATCCTTGAAAGGAGCTTTTCTGTTCTTTATTCTGAAACGCATGGGAAGTCCTTCTTTAAGTAAGTTCCTACGTCGCGACGTTGCAAATAAACACCCTCACGGCAAGGTGCCTTTACACGAAATTGGTTCATGGAAAAGTTCATGAAAAGCACATATTAGAATTTCTTTGGCGTGAATATTGTCTGATTCAAAGATTTGTTACAAGCGTTGTGAAACCGTTGAAATCACCGATAGGCACTACTTGTATGACAGGAGAAAGCAAATTGCATTAGTAGGGAAAGCTGCATAAATGGATATCGCAAAGGTATTTGCATGCGCAATTGGTTCTTCTTTTAACAATACTTGTCAACGAACATATCCACACACAGCGTGGAAGCTGTTGGGGGCAAAAGTTTCACAGGATGTTTGTGATGTATTCAATCTTACAACACAATGACAACAAACATGCAAATATTTGACCAGACCCTTTACAAAATTGGAAATAGATGTGAGAAAGTAAGTTGAAAGTTTGATACATCATGCTTGCTTTTTACAACTTTCACCAAAATTATGTTGTGTGGGTAGTGTGAGGCATATCGATATCTTGGGCTTTTAATTCCAATTGTTTAGGCTTTTAATCCTGTAAAGTAAAATGGAAAATTTGCTTATATTTGTCCTTCGGCAATGAATAATAAAACATCCAGCCAAACATTATTGGAAACACAGTAGAGAAAACACAGTATCAATCGTAAGAAGGTTCCATTTCTGTCGACGCATTCTTTTTTATAGAAAAGGAAAAAGTCTTCAAGTGGAGAACCTGTGGGGAAATTACTTACTGTGAAAAAGCCTATAAAATGGATTCACTACAAGTGGTTTGGGTTACTCACACTTATCATCGAATTGCTTTTTTTTCCCCAAGGGAAAGACTTTCCATGTAGGTTATGCAAACTCTTCGGTAAAATTCACACATTTTTGTAAGTGACACTTCAATAAACGCCTTGGAGTATAGTGTTCTAAATACTCTAAGCTTTACGCCAACGACGTTCTTCCACTCAGTCAAAATTGAAGCTTTTCAATCAACTGCTTTCAATTTTGGGATCACAAAATTAATTGCATAAGTGTCTGCTCTCAAGTTTTGATTCAGGAATCCAGAAATATGTACAATGTAACACCTTTTTAATACTTTAATGCACCGAAATGGAAGAGATGCTGGGATTGGACACGTTTCCATTAGGTTTCAAGTTGTACATGAATGAAGTAGGTATCATTGTCTTTTATTGCAAATGTGCTTAATTGAGTTATGGTGAAAGTTCTCGCACCACTAAGCAAATTGAATTGGCTGCTATTATTATTGTATGACGATCGATCGACTGCCATATGTATGAAGCGATACTTTCCACTTGGAAATAAATATGAATCATGATGAAAAACAAAAGGATGGGAACATATTGCCAATAAATTGAATAAAATTTATATATAGTCAAAACTTTCAGTTCTTAGAACAACAGTGTGTTGCTGTTCCATTGTTTTCTTTGGTCTTTTTTTGGCATCTTGATGAATACCTTTGTGAAAAGAGTAAAAACAATTCCACACAAAATGTTTTGTGTGGTTGAAGAAGCTGTGATTTCTTTTTGTTGGAGAAAGTGTGCTGGAGAAAGAAACCAGACTAATGTTGAAGACAAATGGTGAAAGTCACCTTTTTTCATTATTTTGCGACATATTGGAGAAACATGGAAAGTTTCTTACTTCTACTGCGTAGGTTTGTTAGAGATTTTGCTTTGTTAGTTTATGGGGATCCTGAGAAATTGCACTTCCCATAGGAGCAAACACTACTTATGCTGGAGAAAGTGCCTCTTTATGCAGTTATTCTGTTCTCTGGAGAATGATATTTTTGAAATATATTGAAATTCATTACAAGCTCATTTAAATGAATGTGTGATTTCATAGTATAACTCTTAAAAAGGAAGTATTGTGTGGGAGGCAATACCTCAATCTCGCAGTGCCCCACTAAAATATATTATTATGCAGGGATCAATGTTTCTCGAAAGAAGTGTAATTACCGAAAGGCAAAAATGACAGGTGTAGAAATCAATTAGCTCATATTTTAATTAAAACTTAGTCATGTAACTTGCACCACCACCTGCTCTGTTGATGACGATAATGAGAGAGAAGCCAAGCAAATGGTAAAACCTTTCTGGAACATTAGTTTCTTGCAAAAATTACAAAAGGGCATTGAACACAGGGAGAAAGTAAGCTTTGAACATGCCAAGGTCTCTCTAAAAATGTTATAAAACTTGTTTTTTTTCAGTAAACAATCTAAAGCATCGTGTATTTCCAAAAATTCCAAAAAAGTGAAGCTGACAGTTTCATCAAAATCTTGACGATGGAGGAAATTAAAGTGTCACCCAAGAAAAAAGGTTGCGTTGATGATTCACAGCCGCCAGTCTACAAAGACCTAGGATAAATATGTTACAACTTGAAGTTGAAGGTTATTTGAGATGGTCGATGTCGATTAATTACAACAAAGAAATTGCTTTTGACATCTTGCAGAGTGTAGAAAGAAAAGAAGACAGACACGATGATAAAATGAGTTTGAAAAAAGAATGTTTACTAAAGTAAGAATCATGAGGTCCGTAATCGAATAGTGGTATACAAACTTAACCGCTTGCCTTGCACTAACAACAACGTTGAGTGGGTAAACGACTCCTCCATATCTTCTTCAATCTTAATCTTCCCCCAAAAAAAGCCTTAATCTGCCCCTTTCTCCATGATTATACCAGCTTTCTCCAGTTTCCTTTCACGTTTATCCTAGTGAAAGAATGAGGTCATAATCTAAGATTTAGAGATCCGCTCTTGGGTCTTACTTTTGTACTTTACTTTGCCAGAAAAAGCTCTTGGCCAAAAACGTACCCGGAAATAAAAATGTGTGCCAATACTGACTGGAATGCATGCACAAGCTTACTTTGTCGGAGATGCATGGTGGTTGGTGGTGAAAGCACATAATTTAAGAGACATCTCCAGTTTTGACCTGACAGTTTATACGTAAATATTATTTGTGTATCATTTGAATTCATGTTTTTATACCAAAACAAGAGACGCATCTTATCTTATGTAAATCGAAATGATTGAAGCAGGAAAAAGCTGATGAATAATAAATGGGGCCTTACCTCCAAAGTAGCTAAAAAAGTGAAAGCCTTAGCATCTTCTATATTAAAATAACAACAAGTTTGCTCTAGTTTTTGCAACGTAGTTCTCCTTCGTGTAACAACAATGTGTGTATGAATAAACAAACAAACACAGCAATTATCGTGTACCTTTTGAACTCTGGATTTTCAGACGCATTTTGCTAAGAAAAGAGAAAGTCACAATCGACGTTTTACAGAGACGTGCTGGTTTTGAAGAATTTGTATTCCCTTTTCTTTTAGCTTTTTAAAGAATGAAGCATCAAATAAAATTGGATTTGAAGATGATGGAGATGAGTTTTGACAGACTTTGATTATAAGTGGCACTTTTAAATTGCTTTAGTGGTTCTATTTTTAGATTTTTCCCTCAACACGGTGGTCCGAATGGTCGATAAAATAAAAATGAATTCAAACTGTAATGCTTTTCTTTTTCCCTTTGGAATTTTTGTACTATTTATTATTGGAGTAATCAACTCACAATCATGGCAAGAGTTGAAATTGGGAAACAAAAGACTGTGTATGATTTGGCCTGCTTTCCCTCCCCGTCGTCATTATCATCATCATAGGTCAAGTTCACAATATGTGTACAAATCAATTGAGTCGAATCAAAAGCAAATTGGATCTATTGTGTCGGTAAATTAATAAACGCGTTTATTCATGGATCTCCTTGGCCTAAATCTACATTGCCGTCATTGGAAGAAGTCTTACGGTGCCCCATGCACGAATGCAATAGCAATTCTGTCCAATGATTTTTACGCAAAAATCACTGAGCTGCATTATCATTTATCATGGAAAAATCCATGCTTTTAGGACATGATGTCATGTTAGATATGGCACTTCTTTTAGAAGGTGGAAGGGCACAGAAGGAAAGTATGTAGTAGAAATCTATTTATACATGTCAAACCCCATCATCATCAACCTTCACTCAGGTTGTCACCTTCACTTTCATTTGATCATTCTTTCATTTGGTGATGGAGCAGCTCAGGTAAATCCTAGGCACGGCAAAGATTATGATTGAAGGCCAAATAAGTGTCTCATTTGTGTCATCATGGGTGAAGGGTATAGCTCTGGATGATGGAAATTAGTGAGAGTGACCTTGCTTCGTCTTATGTTAATCCTTTGAATTGTATACTTAACACGATTAGCTGGTCAGTCTAAAAATCTCTGAGGGTATATAAACCTCCCACTCTCCCTTCACTGGACACACAAGCATCCTCAACAATTCTCAATCAACAACACTACTTCCCTCAAACAAACTCGATCAACATGAAGTTCTTGGTTTTCTTGGTAAGTTTTCAAAAAGCATCATTATTTTATAAATCATTTCGGAAACCTAACTTTTATTTGGTTGTCCACACAGGTCCTCGCCCTCGTCGCCGCCGTGGCCATTGCTCAGGACCGTTACCCTGCCGGGATTTCCCCAGCCTCCTGCCCCAACTACCCGTACTGCGGGACTGCCGTGTTCAACCCTGCCCCATCTGGCTACTTTTTCGACTCCGCGATGGTGGGATACCCTGCTGGAGTCCACCCTGCCACTTGTCCCAATTATCCATACTGCTAATCACAATCACTGTCCAATTTCTTGAGAATTCTTTTTCTGATGAATAAAATCAAAGTATCTCCTTCTTGAGAAAAAACATATGCATCATGTCAATTATGTGAGTACAGATTACTGTCAGGCGTCCCCTGCGTGTGTGTCATTTTATTTCATGTTTGATTTTCGATGCTGACCACAGCCGTCGAAAAACCAATTACCATGTAATACCAACTGTCATAAGCAAACATTGTTATGCTGCATATTATTATTATATTTGACGTTTACTGCGGTTAGCTGCTGCTGACACTAAAACAATTGCTCCCGGCCGACTGTCACAATAATGGCAGATGGTGTGGTGGATATCAAAGCTTACATTATCATCAAAGCAAATTATTGTATTTCCCAATCTTTTTGGCCATACCTTTCTCTGGGAAATGCCATTGGAACAAAGAGCTACGTTACTTTCCATTTGGAACTTTTTTTCTGTAGATTTTTACCAGAAATAAGAAACCAAAAAGAGAAAGTAGGACACAAGAGTCATGTCGATGAATTACACTTTGAGGTGCACTTTTGGACGCGATTCAACATTTTGATTGAAAATATAGGGAGAAGAGTGGTGCAATTTCAAAAAGTTCTCCACTTCCTTGGCACATTTTGTATTTATTACTTCACTTTATAGGAATGTGAATCAGAGAAACACTTTTTTCATTACTTCTCATGATGGAAAGTTTTGAGTGTCAGTTTTTGTTTGAGTTATTGGCTTTCCCTCTGGCATACATTCAAGCCTTCTTGTATTCCATTAAAAATCATCTCATCAAATGTCTGAAAAGACTGGTGCTGAAGGACACGTTGACCACACATAAAAGCTTAACTTTCACCAACTTTCTCCAAGGCCATCAAACATTGACCCTTGCTATTTCTACCTTTCCCTTTAGGTGCAAGATAGGTAATAAAACTCCCCACACATTACCTCTCTGACGTCGTGCATGCGGTTTGTTTCGCAGAGATAAGCTAATTATTGCATTATTCTCCGGCAGTAAAAGTTTACACTTTGTGCTTTGGCTCAAAGGTTGTAGCAGCGTCACATTGTATCAAAGTTCGTGAATATTACAGAAAAGAGAGAAAGTTTATTTGGTCCATTTGGGCTCTCTCTCTCCCCTCCTCATCTCCTCGGCGTATTTGATGTTTAAGAGAAAGATTTGCAGCTTTGAGACTCAGTCCTGACTCAGCCTCTCTTTCGGGAACATCGTCACGTATTCTATGGCTTTTGACTTAGGCTTGTGCGTTTTTCACTCTTTTGTGTCATCTAATGGTTATTAATTGAGCAGGCTTTGTTAGAAGGAAGGAAAAAACTTTTCAATTTTGTATACCTTAGCTTTATAGCTCAGAAAGTAAAGAAAGTTGATCTATGGGGCGATGTGAGACCAGCTAAAAAATGGCCAACACACTGAAAAATTATAATCGACACATTTGGTTAACACTTCTCTTTATACTACCCTCCGCTTTATCAACTTTCCCCCCTAAAGAAAAAAGTGAAAGTGCTCACAGTTACAATAATTATGGAATCGAATTTGACAACCCATCATCACATTTTATAACAACCTCTGCACCTCATCATCATCAACATCGTTTGAAACATACAAGAGGACATGTACGACCACCTCCTCATCGTGCTAAGAATGGTGGCACGGTCAACGGGAGTCTGGAGGAGGAAATGCGTCGTCCGATAAGGACCGTGAGGAGTACGAGCAATGCAACAGTGCCCGTCCTATCGGACTTTTCGTACCATCATAACTACAAGCAGTGCACTGCTAACACGACGGCGGTAAGTGGTTCCATTTTTTCACTAAGATATCATGGTGAAAGTGACTAATCAACCCACGTCACGTATAATCATTTCCCTACCCCTTGAGCTTGATTACTTTTACTTGATTACTTTCTCCTCATTTCACATGTCAGGAGGTGACCAACGACTCAAAAATAGGAACCTTTTCCACTCTCTACGACTATCTGACTTTCTCCGGGGCTCATCGCTTCAATGAGACCATCACAATTGGCTTTCTCTCTCCGTACAGTCAAAACCCTTTCACCCTCGGGGCCATGCGACTCGCGGTGGAGATGGTCAACAAGGAGAAGATCATTCCAGGGAGAAGTCTGCAGTTTATTGCAGCGGATATTGGAAAGTGAGGAGAAAGCTTTCTTTTTCTTTTCTTACTTTTTTTACTACTTTGATTTTATGTAGTTCTGAAATGATGGCGACGTCACTGCCCATCCGAACGATGACTGAGATGAGGGACAGAGGGGCGATTGCTTTCATCGGAGGACCTGAGGACACTTGTCAGTCTGAGGCTTTGGTTGCGGCAGCGTGGAATTTGCCCATGATTTCATTCGTGAGAAAGAATGCCTTTTTTCCTTATGTCTCATTGTACCCCATGAAAATCTTTGGAAGAGTAACTCAACAGGTCATCTTTTTTGGCACTGGTTTGAGAGTAAAAGCCAGATCATATATTATTTTCCTAAAAGCAGACATGCTTTGTTCCGTCCGTTTTTTAGGGCAGTGTGGCTAAACTCTTTATGCGTTGGCATAAATCCTCATTTCCGGGTAGAAAGCATTGTTACAGTTCAACGGCACCAGAAAGCAGAATTTTAGAGTGATGCTGGTGGTGAAAGTGTCCATAGTTTACATAAAACTTTGTTACAGGAAGGCATATCAAAAAGCACAGTTTTCTTTTATGCACTTTTTATAGCGCAATCATACTAAATACCTCGTCATAATATCCAATGCATCTCCAACACTTCCTTCCTGGAGAAACAATGACGGAAATATGGATGAGTTGTTACGCCTTAGCTGCCACAATAAGCATAGTACATATACAATTCTTAGTGCGTGGCCTAATTTTCCACCAGATTTACTTACTGAAATTATTATTGCACGGCAAACAAAGAAGAAAGAAAGGAGGACAGAGCAAAACTTTGGGCTTTCCCATTAACTTAATGTTCCTAGTCTCGCTTTTCTTTTCCTAAGCTTTCCCCTTTTCATAAAATCTTGTACACTTTTTGCAGAAATGCAGCGACCATCGGGTCTCAGACAAAACCTCCTACCCCACCTTCGCCCGCACACTACCCCCCTCCTCCAAAGTCTCCAAAGCTGTGGTCGCCCTCCTCAAACACTTCTCCTGGGACCAAATCGTCCTCGTCATGTGCCCCTCAAAACGCGACCGATGGTTCGGCCTCCTGAAAGAAGCCTTTAGAGAACTCGCCGAACTGCACAAAATCACCATCACCTTCGACCGAACCCTTGCAGACTTCATCCCAGAGAACTACCAAGAAATGGTTAAAATCGTGGAAGAGACGTACAGTCGAACGAGGATTTACGTCTTTATAGGAGAGCATGTGGCACTCGTCCACTTGGTCCGGGCCATGGCTGCGAAACGGCTTTTTGACAATGGGGAGTACATCGTCATTTCTGTGGATGATAATTTGAAGTTGGAGAAATTCTTTGATGTGGAGTATTTGGATCCGGATTATCTTCAGAATGGGACTGTGGATCTGATGAGGGCGTATAGGTCCGTGTTGAAACTCATTCCAAGTCATCCACAGTCGAGTGAATTTTTGTGAGTGTTTTTAACTTTTCCTTTACAAAGTTTACTCTTTTTTTAATCATTTTTCTCAGGGACTTTGCACCCAAGGTCGCTCCCTATTCCTCCAGCTTCCCATTCTGCATCCCCTTTCATCCGCAGATTACCCCGGATGCTCACGTGAGTCATTTGTCTTTTAGTTTTATATGCCTTTAGCACACTTTCTCCACACCACTAGGTCCCTGTGGAAGCAGCCTACCTCTACGACGCCGTGATGATTTATGCCGAAGCCCTTGGGAAGGCCTTGAAGGCTCGAATCGACCCTCGGAATGGCACCGCCATATTTCAGTACATCAGAAACCATCCCTACAAATCCATCCAGGGTTATTATGTAAGTCACGGTTTCCAATCATTCGCTCCACTACACATATGTGTGACAGGTGCTAATTGACGACAACGGAGACGCCGAGGGGAACTACACGGTGATTTCCATGTTGCCACTAGAAGAAGGTGGAGAAAGTAGTGGCACTGATGCGGGAGGGAATTTGATTCCCTATTATTCAACGTCAACTCAATCGAGCGTCTTGTTTTCTGGGCGAATGAGCACCAATGGTAATAATAAGGAAGGTGACTACTACGAGTACTGGAACGCCGAGAGGAACTCAACCATCCGAATGAACATGCAACCGGTAGGGTACTTCCAACAACCTCTCATGATTGATGATGATGGTGGTGATGACATTGGAGCAGATGGTGAAAGTGGTGATGAAATTGCGGTAATTGTTTAGGATTGTTCAAAGAAGGGGCATCCTGAGACTCGCTTGCTTTCTCTCTTCTCTAGGGCTTTCGATACATCAAAGAGTCACGGATGATTGATTGGGTGGCAGGTGGTCCGCCGAAGGGGAGGCCGGATTGTGGATTTGATAATGAGCACTGCACCTACACACCGGACTGGAGGATCACGGTGGTTTCTTCGATTTGCACCCTGGTCCTTCTCGTCGCTCTTATCTTGGCGGCTAGGCACTACCGCTACGAACAAAAGCTCGCCTGCCTCCTGTGGAAGATAGACATGAAGGACGTCGTCATCATTCCCACAGGCCCCCCTGAGCCCATCAATGGGACAAAGAGCACAGTAGCCCTGTGCAGGCAACTCCTCGGAACGGCTGTCGACACGGCAGACGCCCCACTGGAACAAGTCGCTTGTAAAAAGGCATATAGTCGCATTGGCTTTTACAAAGGGATGGTCGTCTCCATCAAGACGATTCATAAGAAGTCTGTGGATATCACGAGGAATATTAGGAAGGAGTTGAAGCAGGTTCGTTCATATTTGAGATGGTTATTGGGTCAATTCGACTCTTTTTTTACGAGGCGTCAGCAGAAAAATTTTGTGGGGCATATATATAAGCTCTAACTTTCCCCACGTTGGTGGGTAAGGCAGAAAGAGATAACTTTCCCTTCTTCTTCCGTTCATTTATTACGACTGGGGAAAGTAAAAGTGGGAAGTAAAAGAAAAAGAAGAAGAAGATTGGCAATAAATATAATATTTTTTGTTCGATTGTAAGGGTAATCCTCCACGTGGGCTCAATATTCATAAAGACGGCGATGACACAGATCTCCAACTTTCACTGACTTTCTCTCTATACATTTTTCTTGTGTCTGTCTCCTCTTTTGTGGGGCGGGTTGAGACTTGCATTTTACGTTCTTTTAGTTTGCAAAAGCTTACACTCTTTGCATTTCAGATCCGAGAACTGCGACATGAAAACATAATCCCCTTCATCGGAGCGAGCGTGGAACATGGAAATGTGGCTATTCTGACTGCCTATTGCGCAAGGGGGAGTCTGGAGGATGTGCTACAAAATGAGGATTTACACTTGGACAAAATGTTC
Source organism: Isotomiella minor (assembly GCA_034696445.1). Lineage (NCBI taxonomy): Eukaryota > Metazoa > Arthropoda > Collembola > Entomobryomorpha > Isotomidae > Isotomiella > Isotomiella minor. The sequence goes on from JAQIWU010001590.1 coordinate 11,747, forward strand.
CTTGCCTCCCTTGTCTTCGACCTTATCAAGGTTTGTGGGGAGACTGTATGGAGAGAGAGAAAGTAAGAATGCTTTCACTTTTTATGTGTGTAGGGAATGATATACCTCCACGACAGCGAAGTCATATCTCACGGTAATCTCAAATCCTCAAACTGTCTCGTGGACTCGCGTTGGGTTCTCCAGATCTCTGACTTTGGGCTTTCTGAGTTCAAAGGTATGACCATCAAAAACCAATGAATGAGAATTTTTTTTAAAAACACTCTTTCTCCGACAGCCGGACAGGAAGTGAGTCGCACCCTCGGTCAGAGGATAAAGGAGGAGAGAAAGTTACTCTGGAAGGCTCCAGAACTTTTGAGGGATGGGACTTCATATCACACAAGAGGATCCCAGAAGGGAGACGTGTACTCTTTTGGAATCATTCTGTACGAGATGATTGGCCGAGCGGGTCCTTGGGGGAAGACGGGGTTGTCTGTGTCAGGTATAAATGAACTTTCTCTTTGTATCTTCTCCAACTTTCGCCACTTATTTCTTGTTTATCATTTTTAGAAATCATCGAAAAGGTAGCCCACCCAAGGGACTCTCTCATTCTCCTTCGACCTCCAACGCATCATTTGGACGTGAGCGATAACGTTCTCAAATGCCTCAACGCATGCTGGGAAGAGGATCCTGAGATGAGACCGGACTTTCGGTTCATCAGAGTCAGGCTCAAGGAGATGCAGTCGGGATTGTGAGTCATTTTACGTAGTGTTTTTCTAGTGTTTCTTACTTTTTGTTTTTTGTAGGAAGTCAAATATCTTTGATAACATGCTGTCAATTATGGAAAAGTACGCTTGCAATTTGGAGGATTTGGTCCAGGAGAGGACCACGCAACTCATGGAGGAAAAGAAGAAGACGGAAGCACTTCTTCTGAGGATGTTGCCGAAGTAAGTGTCTTTCTTCTTTGAGGGGTAATGTGAAACTTCATTTAATGCCTTTTCCATACGTTTTGCTCAACAGAACGGTGGCAGAATCCCTCGTGCGAGGGGAACCCGTGGAGGCAGAGCAATTCGACTCTGTGACGATCTACTTTAGTGACATTGTTGGCTTCACCTCCATTTCGGCCAACAGTAGTCCAATGCAGGTGCGTATATGCAACAGCTTTCTATTCTTGTAACCGCTTAAGACTCTACTAAAACGCAGGTCGTAGAACTCCTGAACGACCTGTACACCTGCTTCGACTCCATCATTTCCAATTACGACGTGTACAAAGTGGAAACGATTGGTGACGCTTACATGGTGGTAAGCTATTCTAAAAAGTAATGCCAAATCAGGCCTGCAAACAATGGTTTCACATAGGTGAGTGGTCTGCCCATCCGCAATGGGAATCAACACGCTGGGGAGGTTGCCTCCATGGCGTTGCACTTGTTGGACCGAATGACTAATTTCGAAATAAGGCATCGTCCTAAGGATCGGCTTCAGCTGAGGATTGGCATTCATTCAGGTATAATGTGGATAGTAAATCTTATGAGCCTTTTCAATGATTCCTTATTTGTAGGCCCCGTCGTTGCGGGGGTCGTGGGTCTCAAAATGCCCCGCTATTGTCTTTTCGGAGACACGGTGAACACAGCCTCCCGAATGGAAAGTTCTGGAGAGGCCCTCAAAATCCACATTTCCGACGTGACCAAAAAGCTATTGGAAAAGCTACATGGGTACACGTGGGAGGAGAGGGGGATCATTCCTATTAAGGTACGCTATTTAAACTCAATCTCCGATGATTGCTTACTTCTAGTACTTAACACAATAATAGGGAAAAGGCGAAATGCTGACCTGGTGGCTGAAGGGAGAAGACGCAGCCTCCCGTTCATCGCGAATAGCAAACCACTCCTCCACAGAAAGTAGCATGGATGACACAACCACCACTACCACCACCACCACCCTGCAATTGAACTCTGTAGGCAGCAGTCTCAACAACAACAATGACGATCTTCCAGTTCGATACACAAGCTGCTCCAACCTCCTCCAGGAGTTCCGAAGTGGAAGCGTCCTTTCCCCCAACTTTGTCCCCCCAATCAACGGCATATTATTTGGAGGAAGTTCTAAGGATAAAAAGGTATCCTCATCCCTTCATTGTTCCCTGTCATCACAGTCAGCCAACAACCGATTTCGCTCCGCTCCAATTATCTCATTCATGGACACAACGACGCATCATCTCACCCATCCTCTCATGCGAATGCATAACATGATGATGATGAATAATGGGGGCCTGGGTTCAGGTCATAGGGATGCTAAGGATGGGGATGAGGAGGGTAATGAGGATCCGCAATTTGTGTGAACTATTATTAATCGATATAAATCTAGATTAAATTGTAATCCAATTTGAAAAAAGGAAAAGGGAGTGAGTGAATGTAATGTAATGTATGACCTGATGTGACTGTGATGATGAATGATGTGATAATAAAATTTTGTACTCCTCAAGTCCTTTAAAAAAACTAATGAGTTTCGTGTATGGTGTTTGCAATTTGCATTGACCTACATGGAAGTTTGAGCGACTTTCACTCATCCACAGTCATTTGTTGAGCAAAGTGGAATTGGGTCATTCCAAAAAGACAATGCAGGACGGGACGAATTGGGGCAACAAGTAACTCAATTTGTACAGGTTGGATTTGCATACTGCGTAGTTAGTCAGTGTGGCGTAAATTGTAGACAATGCTTTCTCAATCAGCACTTTCTCTTCACTCTCACCAATTACCATTGATTTGATTAGAATCGGAGAGAGAGAAGTGCTGAAGTTGCAAAACCTTATACTTGATTTAATTCTGCACTAAGAAGAATAAGAGGGAAACTCCTCCTTCCTATCCCACTTCCACCGCAATCATTAGCAGGTCCTTCAAAACAAAAAGGTGGGAGCAGCAGGGGGGACCTTTTCTCCTTTCCCTGCCATAGAGTTGTGCATACATAATGTTGACTATTTACTTGAATGGTATAACAAATAGTTCTTGGAACCGTGTATCATATAACCCCATCGAGGCCGAGAGGTCAATCAACTATGATCCGAGGAGGGTTAAAAAGGTGTGCACACACAGATCCTTTAAGAAAAGTATGTCCATTCTACATCCAAAGACCCTTGACATAGGATATACGAACAACAACAACTTGTAAATTCTCTAAGAACAACAATGGATGAAGCAAAGGTAAATTGGTTAAAATAGGATGGTCCTGAAGCTTGGATGTTGGGGCATCGCAAGACGCCGGACCAAAAACGAGTTTGGGACGCTTTGTGTGTCGTACATTATCCGGCTCAATTCGTCGATAATGCGGGAGGGCGTCTTGCGATGCCCCAATATCCAAGCTTCAGCCTTGCCTGAAGACCATCATTTACCTTAGCTCATGCGGGAGGGCATCTTGCGATGCCCCAACATCCAAGCTTCTGCTGCCTTGCCTGAAGACCATCCTATTTTAACCAATTCCCCTTAGCTTCATTTCTCCATTGTTGTTGTTCCTATGTCGTATTCCAAGGGTCTTTGGATGTGGAATAGACATACTTTCCTCAAAGGATCTGTGTGTGCACACCCTCCGATCATAGTTGATTGACCTCTCGGCCTCGATGATGATGCGATGGGGTTATATGATACACGGTTCCAAGAACTATTTGTTATACAATTCAAGTAAATAGTCAACATTATGCACAACTCTTTTTATTCTACGCCTCAGGAAGAAGCTTGTACTTGATCCGGATCAGACTGAATCCGACACCGGGCAGATGCTAAAAGTGGTTTCTTTTGTTCCTCACCACCAAAACGACTTTCACCACAACCTTTCATCAGACCAGAGAGAGAAAGAGACATCAACAACTGAACAATTGGACCATTTTCCCTGGAAGTAAATATTCGGTTGTTTGCATTACTTTGCTCATTTGGAGGAGGCTGACTGATTGCATAGACACGGTTCAGAGATGAGAG
>JAQIWU010001591.1:0-15678 GCA_034696445.1 Isotomiella minor
GCATAAGATCGATTTTAAAGACAGAAAGAATGATCAATGAAAAAATGTAATCGGTTTTGTCTTACCTTAAATTGCCATGTACGGAAAAAGGTAGATACAAAATGATTCAGCATAGGAAGGTAATGTGATGGATATAGGAATTACGACTGTACTTAGTACATTGTTATACAACAACTCAAAAATGTTGTCAATTTCAATTGTGGTAAAGTTTAATTATGTGTAATAATCAATACACGATTTGATCCCACTCGTATTATTTTCTGGATTGTAGCATTTCTCTTTGATCAAAGAAGGTTCGTTCCGACAATCATCCCGATTATCCATCCGCTCTAGAAGACAGCACTTGACGCTGTCCTCCACCGGTTCCTCATCCTTAGGATAGAACATCCCATCACGGTCCACACACATCCACGTTGCTGGATCCGCCATGCTCGCCCGGGATATTGGTGCGTAGTTCCCCGTCACCTGCATGCAAGCTTTGTGGAAAGGAAGATTGTTTTGATCCTTTATCCAGATTTCATCCCTACCGCACTCTAGCAAAGTTAAAACAAGGAAGGTGAATGATAAAATCTTAAACAATCAAATAGGCCGTACGGCAGTTGGTCTCAAGAAGGTCTTCCGCCTCACCATCCTCCATGATTAAGAATCCATCCTTACGAACACATTTCGTCCTAATATAATGTCAATCTTACAAATATCGACTACTACTTTTATACTAAAATGATTCCCTCCTCACTTTCCATCAATATTCTGCACAGGGGCATAACTGCCATCCGGGTCGCATGTAATCCTCCTTCCCGAAAGCACCATGAGACCGTGAAGGGCTGCTTCCTTGGACAACTTTTGTGCCACGGCCCACTCACTCTCGCAGAGTCTGTAGTATCCTCCGTCTGGGTCCCAGTTTGTATAGTTGTAGGAGAAGCAGGGGAGGTTCTTCCATTCTTTTTCGGGGAGCACGGCCCCTATCGTTTTACCAGTCTTAGGTTCGACGCAATAACAGAGTCCAGACTCCGTGTCGCATTGAAGGGCTTCGTAGTTCCCGTCAGGGGTACAATGGAGGGAAGCGATGGCCCCCTTCTCTCGCATTTCGTAGACTTGTCGACTGCATGCTACATAAAGCCCTCTGGTTACTGTACATATTTACTTGGCATTCATACCTACCACAAGTCTGATTCTCAGCCATGCTCCGGAACTCTTGTCCGAATATCCTCTCCCCATCCTTGTTCACACAGAAACAAACCCCATCCTGGGAAAAGTCCCTTTTGCACTGCTTTGGAGAGTAGGTCCCATCCGGCTCACAAGCAGGTGTCCAGTGAAGGTCATCATTGAAGTATCTTGACCTTTTGTTCACACAGCTACTCATCACGCCATCAGCCGAGGACGCAAGGAAGGTGCACTTTTTAGCATTTGGCCCCGTGAGTGGACACTCCATCCCAGGTGCGCAAGTGTGCATGAGGATGGGACAGAACTTCTCTGCACAGTTAGGATCAGGGCCTGGAGGGGGGTTGAACTGCTCACAATCCTCTCCTAAGGCAATGTACTTCACACAGCCTGGGCAACAGCCACACATTCCTAGATGTTCTTCATACATGATGAGTCCATCATTACCAACTGTGCTGCAGTTCCCCACGCCAATGCCCACACAGGTCACAGACTCGCAAAAGTTGTGGGAGGTTTTTAATTTTAGTTCGCAGAGGGTCGTGGGGCAGGAGAAGGTTGGACACTCTTCACTTGACACAAAACTGTTATTGAGGTTGCCAAGAAGAATACTACTTGTGACTACAGCTACAAGCCACCAAATAAGCGTTCCTATCCTAGACATTATAGAAATTAAGCGCATTTGTCATGCTTTTTCTAAATATTTTGGTGCTTTCAAAACTACAAACATTTGTAATTTAATTAACGGCTGGGTGACTACAAATGGGATATAGAAAGCATTAGGTGAGTCAAAGTGATCACCTCAATTTATTGATTTATCGCAATGACGTCACACACCAAGATATAACCGTACGTAGTCAATGTTTGTCATATCTCAGGATTCTTCGTCAAACTTATCTTATCTGTCGTGGTTGACACTCTCAATCGATATTAGACATACATTCAATTGGGAAATGCAAACCCAAATGGGGAATTGGCATAGTCATGTGGCATAGATATGACAAGTTTTCTTTCCTGGGGTGACTTGATAAACGATTGATGATATATTAGAAGTATGATTTATTCAGAAAGAATGATGGATTAAAAGTTTAAAACAATGGAAAGAATAAGGCTTGGTTGGACTTTGGCTGAAAAGGGAAGCCGTCGCCCTCCTGTGCGAAGTCGCTCATAAATTCAGTTGGCTTTGGCTGTGAGGAAGATGACGGTGGTGATTGTGCGAAGACGTTGTCCAAGAGTTGATCAACGAGATTCTTCACTTCATTTGCTCCTTCGCCTTGATTGAAAAGGTTCTCCTCTCCAGTGATTTCCAGAGTGACGGTTCGTACCTGCTTGGGGGGCATGGGGACATGGGGTTGCTGTTGTTGAGTAGAGAATGGGCCAAGGAGGGTGCGATGATGGACAGGTTGCAGCACCATGGTGGTGAGGTGATGAGGCTTAGGTTCACTGGACTGCGTGTTGAGGGGCATGTTGAAAAAGGAGGATGGGAATGGGAATGGACTGTTTTGGTGTTTGATGACTGGTTTAGCAGCATGGGATTCCTGGCCTAACATAGCGTCCAAAAGGGATGACATAGGGTCTGTTGGGGGTCTTGCCTCTGCATTGTTGTGATGAGGTGTAAGTTGTCCAAAGGGACTCGTCGGCTTGTGTCGCAAGAAGAAGGGAAAGACGTGACGAGTAGAATCCTACATAAGTAGAATCATATAAGTGTACGCAAACTGTCAAAACTAATAAGCAAATTTCAAGCTAACCAAGCCAAGTGGAGGAGAACTGTGTCTCTGGGGGAACATGGGAATCGGCATCAAGGACGCAGGCAGACTCGACTTTAGTTTCTGTCGTTCATAGTGACTCAGTTCGCTATTCGCCCAAGACATACCCGAACCTGGGAGTGGAGAAGGCTTCTCGGGATTAGTTACGACCTGTGGTGGGGCATTCCTGTTTTGGGGTGCCTTGAGACTTTGACTTAAGTCCTTCTTCTTTGAGTCACTCGGTTGAGGCGTGTTTGGCTTTTTGGCATGAGCTGAGACAATGGAATAAAGTAAAATGGCGAAGAATGCGCTAATTAATGTTACTTACCCTTGCGAATGTCAGCCATTATTTTGTTCATGCTACGGTACCAATGGTCCGCGATTCTATTCCTCCTCTTGTCCCTGTCCATAACCATGGGTTTGGGTTCTGCGGCTGGCACTGTGACCGTGGTCGTGGTCGTTACCTTTGGGGTGGGGGGTTCCTGTTTTGCGGGAGTCTCCTGGAAAGGGGAACAAAACATTGATGAATGGGGCATTGCGAGAAAATGATTTTACCTTCTCCTTTTTGTGTTCAACCTGTTTCTCAACGTCTGAGGTCAGGCTGTTGGGGTGGTTGTCCTTGTGGCCTTCCTTCTGCTGGTGATGGGCATGGGCCCCCTTCTTCTTCTTGAGGTGAGAACGCTTCTTCGTCCGAAGGAGTTTTTGATGTTCCTTTTCCGCCTGGAGGTTGGCGTCGTCTTGGGAGTTTCCAAATGAGAAGAACACGCCTGGCTCATCTTCCTCCTCCTCATCCTCCTCAGGTTGATGGGGCTCCATGGCAGACAACCCTTCTGGAACCATGGCATCCGTCATGTCATCCTCAAATTCCGAATTTGGTGGGTAGCGTGAAGCACAAAGCCCCACTAGGGAGAGTAGTAGGGTTATCCAGAACAATCGCATGGTTACGCCCTACAATGCAAAACGTAAGATGAAATAGTGCTTTGATTTTTCAAATCAAACTTACCATTTTCAAAAGAAGATTAAGACTGGTCGTGATAGCATTCGAAACAGTTCTTTGTGTCGCCGATTATTGTTTTTCCTTGAAGTGTAGAACAATGATCGATTACATTGAGCATTACTCACCAAGCCCAAGGCTTGTGTTCCACACCAAAAGAAGGCCAAATTCACAAGGCTATAGAACACATTAAAACCATGCCCTGAGAGAGTTACAAAATATGTCCTATTGTTCTCATGCCTTATGAAATACTACGCTTACTAATGTAACAATAACTGCATAGAAACAAGATGACCCTTTGAATTGACGTGTGCAAGGGTCTAAAGGCCACGTGTGAACCCCAAAATGGACAAATATTTTCTCTTTTTCGTCGATGTAATCTTTTTTTTTATGCGTCAACCTATTTATTATTGTCATGTCTTTTTTACTGGAGAATTGTTAACATGTTCCGACATTGCTGTGTGAGTTGGGGTAATAAGATAATAACTACATCTTTTGGCCACAATCAGATCGTAATAATTGCAAACTTGCACCAATTAACCCTGATACCTATGAACATTATTAAAGTTTTGGACAAATGTTCCCACAAGCTTGTGCCGTACATTGAATTGAGACCCGTTCTGTGCGAACGATTTCCCATAATTCTGAATTTCGAAACATCCATCAAACATTGAAACTTCAACCTAAATAAAAGCCTGAACAGACAATGAATTTCTTACTGCTTGTATATCTACGATTTTTGTTTGTGTCTCACGTTGATAGAACCCATGGCAAATACAAGTCTGCAAAGTATCACAACCACATTGTAATGTCCCCGGATGACCATTCATTTATGGGAAGGCATGTTGTGAGTATGAAAGATTTCTCTGAAGGAACGTGCAATGGTGATTTTACTGCAATAAATTTAGCGTCACGAATTAGAACACCTAATAAGCTATCAATATTGATCCAAATTTGTAAGGTGCTATTGCATTAACGATTAAATGAAGCGGATATTTACCTTCTATAAACATACACATTCATCAACTTGAGTAATTGGATGATAGCACAATGTACACAAATTAATGTCACAATTAGTCTTTGCAGAACTTTCTCCGAAAACAATTTTAATCCTGTCTGGCATACACAAATAATGGAAACAACTCCTAGCAACCGCGTAAAGGAAATACATAACTCCAAGGAATGTTCAGTGGACATTTTTTCCCATTTCCGTGTCTTCATTCGAATATCGAAAGTTCTTGGATTGGCTCCAGCATCCACATGCATTAGCTCTCGACCCTTGTTAACTGTCGTAGCTGCAATTGTTTTTATAACCCTAGGCCTTGTAGCTACAATGGTATTCTTCATTTATTTGGAAGAGCAAAAAAGTTATCTCGGTGGCATACAAACCAGAGCAGCAGCCACCTACTTTGTCCTATTCGTTGGATGGTCCATGAGCCACAATATCGGGTTGAACGTGGTACGCTATCTCCTTCTGAGCAGGAGAAAGTTAATTAGCGTCCTTATGGAGAAACTATCAGAATTCCTTTCACCACTGAACGACATACATCAAGTCCTTCCTGTTTGGAGGAAACAATGGATTGTAAACTATTTCTTGTATTTGTTTGCAGCTTTGGTGTTTATGAGTAACTGCTTCTACCATGGAGCAATAAAATCCTCCGAATTTAGCTTGGTTACAAAGGTCTTCAACGTCGTCGGAAATGGATTCTTTGTCATAGAGTTGGCCCACCTATTTATCCCACAATTGACGCTGGATCTGCTCCTGTGGGCTGGACGTCAACTTTTATGTGACACGCAGAAGACACCAATTTCCCAAAACATTGCGCGATTTCGTCGGATTGAAGACATGTTGGTTTTGTGGAACGAATCATTTGGAGACACGCTTATATTCGTGTCTGTCATGTTCCTTGTGGCTTATATTTTCACTATTTATGGCATCACCCTCGCCCTTCAAGCCGCGTTTCAGGTTAATCATATAACCCAATCCATGTATGTACTAACTTCTATTTTGTATCCATTCTTGCAGGATATGACCTACAACATTCTAATGTTGGGCAGTGTCCTCATGACTGCTGCATACATTTTCCAACTGCTTCGAATCTGTAGAGTGGGAAATTCTTGTGAGGCTTTGCGTCAGGAATACATTGCAAAGTTGAGCCAATGCTCATCTCAATCATTGAATTGTGGCACCCTAAATACCCAGATTAACGTGGAACTGTCCAGACTCACCGCGTCCAAGGTGAGGCTTAGGAACACCTTGTTTCGTATCAACCAAAGCACACTTTTCTCGGTAAGATACAATGACATATACCATGTATATTTTTATTTATTGAAAATATATTTAACTGACGCATTCACTCTTATTCATGTCAATTAGGCCATGCTTACCACCTCTACTTATTTTTTCGTCATTATGCAGTTCCAGATGTCTGACGATTCTTCCAAGTCAGACACTCGTTGATCCAACGTAAACGTTTTATCAAGTGCGAAAATGTGATTAATGAAATTTTTTGCTTCGTATCATAGATTTATGTAAAAAGAACTTTGCCTTGCAGAAAGCTTCTAAATGATAAATGGAATCTGTGCAATTGGGAACATCAATAATAAATTGTTGTTGATTTGTAAAACTACTAATCAATCATATTTATTATTTGGGCCCCTGTTCAATCTTCCTAATTCCTAACTACTCTACATTTCAGCACATCCAACTTCAATAAGTGTAATAAACTAAGCTTCACACAGAATTAGAGTTCAAAATATGTCTAATATTGAATGGTGGAAACTAATGGCGTCGGTAAACCAAGCGGGCGTTTACCTTCTGCAAACACACACTTTTATGAACCTGAGTGATTGGATGAAAGTTAAATGTGCTCAATTTCATGCCTAGCCGACAGAATCAGTCGTTGCAGAACATTCTCAAAAACGATTACAATTCTATAAGGTATAAAAACAATAAACTGATGGAGGCAAATCTTAGCATCCGTGTAAAGGGAACACCTACCAAAGGTTCTGCGTCGAAGGAATGTCCAATAAGAGACATTTTTTCCCACTTCCGTGTCTTCATTCGAATATCGAAAGTTTTTGGATTGGCTCCAACATCTACTGATATTAATCCTACACCCTTAGGTGTCGTAACTGCAATTGCTTTTATAGCTTTCGGTTGTGTCGCTACGGTGTTATTCTTCGTTAATTTGGATGAACAAAAAAGATTCATCGTGGGCATTCAGACCAGAGCCTCTGCCACCTACTTTGTCCTATTCGTTGCATGGTCCATGAGCCACAATATCGGGTTGAACGTGGTGCGCTATCTTCTCTTGAGCAGGAGAAAGTCAATTAGCGTCCTCATGAATAAAGTATCAGAATTGATTTCGCCATTGAACGGCATACATCAAGTCCTTCCTATTTGGAGAAAACGATGGACTTTAAACTACATTTTGTATCTTCTGATCGCTTTGGTGTACATGTGCAATGGTTTGTACTATCACTATGGCACACCAAAGTCACCCGAACTTAGCATGGTCACAAAGGTCGTCAACGTGGCCGGAAATGGACTCTTTGTCATAGAGTTAGCCCAGCTATTCATCCCACAACTGACACTGGATCTGCTCCTGTGGGCTGGACGTCAACTCCTCCGTGACATGCAGAAGACATCTTTTTCCCAAAACATGACACAATTTTGTCGGATTGAAGACATTTTGGTTTTGTGGAACGACTTGTTTGGAGATACGCTCATATTCATTGGAGCCATGTTTCTTGTGGCCTATATTTCCACAATTTTTGGCATCACTCTCGCCCTTCAAGCCGCTTTTGAGGTTCCAACATTGCATATGCAAGTGAAAACGGGTACTAATTTTTACTTTTTGTCAAATCTTACAGGATATGACCTACAATATTCTAATGTTGGGCAGTGTCCTCATGACTGCTGCATACTTTTCCCAGCTTCTTGGAATATGTAGAGCGGGGGACTCCTTTGAATTATTGCGTCAGGAATACATTGCAAAGTTGAGCCAATGTTCGTCTGAAACAATGAATTGTGGAACTCTAAATACCCAAATTACATTGGAATTAGTTAGACTTACAGCGTCTAAGGTAAAGCTTAGGAACGCCCTGTTTCGTATCAACCTAAGCACGCTTTACTCGGTAAGGTCACTTCGTATGTATGTCTGATTGGTTTGTCATTGAGCATAACTGATGAACTCATTGTATACGTTTGCATTAGACGATGCTCACCACGTCTACCTACTTCTTTGTCATTATGCAGTTTCAGATGTCTGACGATTCTTCCAAGCCAGACAGCCGTTGATCAGAAGAAACATTTTTCAAGTGTGAAAGTGCAGTTGATGAAATTGTAACTTTTGCATCGTATCAAATACATATCAATCAATACAAATCGCCAATAAGCAAGCTGTATTCGTCTTGCACAAAAAACTTATTTAGTAATTGCTTTAACGTAATTATACATGTAACTCGTTCACACTAATACGTCCCTCCCAAAACCCATTTGCCCAAGTGGTACTGTGGTTTTTTCTGCCAACGGGTAGCGTCTCAAAATATCCAGCCCATTTTATCTTGATTTTGGTGTATTGATTTTGATTACTGTAGGTAACCTGTAAAAATGGCAAAACTAAAACCAGCTTTTATTGCCTTTGACAATCAAAATTCAACCCACAGAAACGTTTTCTATCCTTTTCGCTTTTTTATCCGAATCTCTCAATTGTGTGGATTGTTGCCAACCAATCTTGACCTGGGACCCTTCATCACGCCTTACTTTCCGACGTTTGGTTTCATCTTATTTGGATTTATATCCGCCGTATTGAGTTTGTTGAACCTTGAGACAATGAATCAGTACATCGCTGCCATAAGCGATAGGGCATCAACGACCTACTTCAATCTTTTTTTGGCCTGGACAGTTCTACACCACGTGGGTCTGAATGCGGTGCGACTCTCTCTATGGTCAAAGAAATTGAAGATCGAAGCGTTAGCTGAAAAGATAGCGACATTTCTTGAAAGATGCCAGACCGCAGATCTAGAAAGCGAATTGCTAACCTGGAAGAAGGAGTGGGTCAAGCGCTACATTCTGTACATAGTCCCGTCCATAGCATACCTTTCAAGCATTGTCATATTTTCTACGGTAAAATCTCCAAAGGCCAACACGCTAGCCAAGGTGATCAACCTAATGGGGAATTTCACTTATGTTTTCGAACTGACCCACCTTTTCCTCCCTCAACTCATGCTAGACTGTCTCATGTGGGGTGGAAATAAGATTATTGACAACATCCCAAATTCCCCAGTCGATCAATCTATCCGAGGATTTGGAAAATTTGAAGACATCGTGTCTCTATGGAACGAGGCATTCGGACACGGTGTGGTACTCCATTGGACAATGTTTCTTTTTGCCTATGTGTTTGCTTTGTTTGACGCTACCCTATTGTTTCACTCGGGTGGTTTTCAGGTGAGTTATGGATTCTGGCGTGTGCATGCATGTTTTTACAGATACAACCTGTGTATAGGATGTTGCAATCCTCTTCCTCCAAATTTCATTTTATCTGATGACGTCGGCATACTTCTTTCAATTGCTAAAACTGTGTGCAGCCGGGGATTGTATTGAGTCCCTCCGGGACTTGTATTCGAAAGGGCTACAGGCAAAAGTAATGGACTCGGTGGATTCTATGCATGTACCAAAGGTACTTAATTCCGTCGACATAAAGGATAAAACAGGATTTATTATTGTACAATCATTTAGATATTCACGGATTTGGTAAGACGTTCCGGTAATCGAACTCAACTGAAGGCTGGAGTCTTTGCCCTCAACAATCAAACCCTCGTCACTGTATGCTGAATTGTATCAACTTGCCCCCAAATGAATTTTCTTACAATTTTGAATCTCGCTTACAGGCAATTATGACAACGTCAACTTATTTGTTCATCATTATGCAATTCCAGTCTTCAGATGATAGTAGCAGAGTAAAAGGACCCCAACTGGCACATCTTTAAAGCCATAACCCATCACATTCCTTTTTTTTCTCAACTTAAATTGTCACGTTCATGTTTTTGTTGTTGGGTGGATATATATAGTGTTGATTGATTGAAATTGACAATCAATTCACTCAACTAATTTGTGTCACGCCCAAACCCAAACCCATAGATAAGTGGTTGCTTGCACAACTGTGGAAACTATATTCTTAGCTGTAGAGGCCTCAACCTCATCCAAACCAAAGCGTCGCTACCGTTTGAAGGTATATAAAATGGCGTCACTTAAACCTGCTGTCATTGCCTTTGACGTTACCAGTGCACCTTCCCAGAGCGTTTTCTCTCCTTTCGTTTACTTCATCAGGCTATCCCAATTGCTTGGGTTGCTTCCAGCTAATGTTGACCACAAACCTTTGATCAATTCGTGCCTCCCTACCTTTATCTTCATCGCCATCGGATGCATATCAACCATTTTGTGTTGGATGACCGTAGCAGTAATAAAGGCATACATCACTGGGGTAAGCGATAGAATATCATCCACTTTCTTCAACGTTTTCCTTGTGTGGACAATGGCCCACCACGTTGGACTGAATGCTGTGCGATTCGTCTTGTGGATACGGAGAAAGAAAATTCAAGGTTCCTCAGAAAAGATAACCGAATTTCTGGACGGAAGTGACTCTGACCTTGGAAGAGAATTACTGATATGGAGAAGGCGGTGGGTCCTACGTTACATATTGTACACTGTCGTGTCACTGTTTTACTTGGCAAGCATTGCGTATTACTCGGCAACAAAATCTGGCAAAGGTCAAATGACCGTAAAGGTGATCAATCTGGCAGGAAATGTACAATTCGTTTTTGAACTCGCCCATCTCTTCCTTCCCCAACTTATGCTAGACCTGCTTTTGTGGGGTGGACGTAACATTGTTGCTAGGGTTCCCACAGTGTCTGTGACAGAGACAATCGGGCGCTACACCCAGTTGGAAGAGACTGTCCACCTGTGGAATGATGCCTTTGGATTTTCCGTCGTGCTGCATTGGGCTATGTTTCTACTCTGCTACGTGTGGTGTTTGTATGACCTGACACTTGCACTTCAAGCTGGCCGTGTTAAGGCAAATTTTGTGTATTATTTCCTGGATTACGTTCATGAATCATGATCTCTCCACAGGACGTTGCAGTCTTTCTGTTACTTGCATCGTTCATACTCATGTCAGCCACGTACCTTTCCCAACTGGTAAATGTATGTGCAGCTGGAAATTGCATTGAGTCCCTCCGAGGAGAATATTCGAAAGGATTGCAGGCCAAAGTATTGGACCCGGAGGAATCAATGTACGCCGTGCAGGTACTTCAAACGTATTTTGTAAGAACACATTACTGTATGTTGCTAATGGATGCAGGTCAACACGGAATTGGCCAGGCTTGCCTGTAATAAGACTTCCTTGAAGGCTGGTGTCTTTTCCCTCAACTCTAAAGCTCTTGTCACAGTATGTGTTTTATATAGGATTTAAAAGTGGAAAACAATTGTATCACCTTTACTGTAATTCTTGCAGGCAATCTTGACGGTATCCACCTACCTCTTTGTTCTCCTACAATTTCAGTTCTCCGATGACACTAGTAAGCTCACAGAAGCCTAGAATCGAAATGTGATCAGCGAATTACTTGCTGCACCCATGTACACTGCTGTACTTAGATAGAAATATGCATTTTCCACTGACAATGAGTTCAATTCAAAGCCTATATCAAATATGGAGAAACGAAAGCTTACAATAAAGTACCTTACCCTATGATAACGCAACATCAAACTTCAATATGTGTCAACCAACCTAACCAAACGATAAGTGCCTTTAGGTGTTCAACATACATTGCTTATCAGTGATAAGTGTAGAATTTTGTTTATGCGAGTATCTACTTATATATCAGCTCGGCACACTCATTATGCAATTCTAAGTTGTGTCCGAAGGGTTAGAAATCGATCACATTATCCCTTTTGGAGACGTACCTAAAATAATGGAGCATAATTGCAACAACGAAATTGCTGTCGGTGGTTCAGCTACAAACCAACGGAAATTTTCAAATATTTTTTGCCACTTCCGTATCTTCATTCGAGTTTCACAAATTTTTGGATTGTCACCAATATCAACAAATCTTGGTCACCATCTTGCAGCTGTCATAGCTGCATATGGTTTCATTGCTTTTGGACTTGTCGCCACAATCTTATTCTTTGTTTTCTTTGAAGAGCAGAAACGTTTCAACGGCGTCATCCACAGTAGAGCCGCGGTCACATACTTTCTTTTATTTGTCGCATGGACACTGGCTCACAACTTGGGGCTGAATGTAGTGCGATACCTTCTTTTGAGGAGGCGAAAAAGCATTTTGCTCTTGTCAGAAAAGCTGACAGAATTCCTTCTACCAATGCACGCCGTACACAAAGTTCTCCCAACCTGGAGAAAGCGTTGGATAGCTTTCTACCTGGCATACCTAGTTGTCGGGCTCCTGTACATTTCCAGCATTTTGTACTATGCTACAACGTCTTCAGCAGAGGCTAGCTTTGTCCTAAAGTTCACCAACACCTCTGGCAACACTCTATTTGTCATAGAGTTGGCTCATCTCTTTGTTCCACAGGTTCTTCTGGACCTAATTTTGTGGGCAGGACAACAGGTCGTACAAAACGACAGTAATACTAGAGTCAATGAAACCATCAACAGGTTTCGGCAGATCGAGGACATGCTGGCTTTGTGGAATGACTCGTTTGGGGATTCAATTATTTTCATGGGAGTAATGTTTGTAGTAGCCTACATTTCCTGTGTCTATGGATTCACTTTTATTTTTCAAGAGGGATTTCGGGTTGGTGACTCAGTTGTAAAATGATTATTTGTTTAGTTTACTGTACTCATAGGACCACAACACTACTTACAACCTTTTGATGATGGCTACTACTCTAGTGACAATAGCATATTTCCTTCAGCTTCTCAGACTGTGTAGATCGGGAAATTCTTTTGACACTTTGCGTCAAGACTACATTAAAACATTGAATACCAAGGCAGCCAACTGCACGGAACCAATCCTGGTAAGTATAAGCATGGCTTCAAGACTTGTCAAAGTTTTGTTTCACTTTGTGCTCAGGTTACCATGGAATTGGCTAGACTTGGAGCTGCGAAAATGAAGCTAAAAAATGGATTGTTCCGAATAACTACTAGTACCCTTGTTTCGGTATGTAAGGATTGACATCACTAATCATATATCATTAACTTCTTTCCAATAGGCAATTCTTACTTCGTCCACATACTTCTTTGTCATCATGCAGTTTCGAATGTCTGACGATTCTGCCCAGTCAATCGGGAATCCTGTAAACGTTTAATTTTAGATAAGTAAAACTTGTATTGCACAAAGCTTCACGAATCATGACGATGTACAATCACGTTTTAGAGAGATGAATACAATCAGGCGAAACCACCTTGTTGTAATTAGCTAATGTCTTTTATAATTAAGGCAATGGTAATTGGAGTTTGGGGAACAATATGGATTGTTCATGATGGCATTGAATCTTCCAGCACATACGGCCTTCAGCTAGCTTGTGAGTGCGTTCTGCATCAGAGCACCAAATGGAAAAGTAATGTGCCTCTAACTTTAAAGTGGAATTGTAGGAGGATTTTGCATTTGGCGTTTTGTAAGTTTTCGGGAAATGAACATTTCATTTATTACTCAGTACATAAACGATAAGCTTGAAGATACAAATAGCATTACTTGAATTTTATAAACTGAAACAAGCAAAATTACTCTGAACATACCTAGTCGCAATGCTGTATGTACGTAGGTAATAGACACGTAGTCAAAGTGCAAGACTTCACTTTATGCTGAAACCAAGGATAGCCACCTCCGATACTTCCGAATGGGTCTTGTTATGATAACCAACCGATATACTATCTCAACCATTATCACCCCTCCTGAAATTCCCAGCAACCCCCAAAACGCCTCATAAACAGCCGTGAGTCTCCCATCCATTCGCTGTCCCAGAAACCTATTACTTTGCACACGGTTCCTTATTTTCTCCTCCATCCTCCCTCTGCCCCTTAAGGACTTGTCTTGAAATGCACTCCACCACCGAGCCATCCTTCCCATCTGGTCCGCCCACAACTGCACCCGGGCCGTTCTATCTGACAACTGAGAATAGCTTATCACCCCCTTCACCCTATGCGACCATGGCCGTGTCACGTAGCTGCACACCTGCTCATCCGCTTTGTCATAGCCCTTGATGTGGCTTATCATGTGGTGGATGTGCACCTTATTTTCCATGTATGCGGACCTGGTTTTGAGGATACAATAATTCTTGTCCGCATTGTGCCCGCAGAGTTCCCAGGACCAGAGCATCTTCCATTTTGAGTTCTTGAACCCGTTACGCTCTACCGTGATCTTATCAACCCTTTCCTCCGAGTTGTCCTTCATTATTTGGTAGCCATGATCCTGGACGAGGGAGAGGGTTGAGGAGATAGGACCGTGTGGACGGGGAGATGTGGTACTGCTCGTTATTTCCCCTGTGTAGATGTTTTGAATTACCATGAGGGAGAACGAGAGGGAAAAGACGAGGAGGGGGTTCCAGGACCGAATGTCGCATTCGAGAGATTGGTTGCAAAATGTCCAAATGACCGACATACCCTGACATTAGGACAAGTTATAGGAAAAGAGTTTGTTCTTTTGTACCTACCTTTCGCCAGCTACGGTACGTTATCGCTACGAGAACTGCAACTGCCACTATGCAGATCCAAATATCCCTTGAAAAAACAAGGAACAAGTAGTTGATGGACACTTTGTTGAATCCTAGGGCCTTCCTGTGAACGCAGTAGATGAAGTGAATGTCCTCGGTTATAAGACCTGATAGTTTGAAGTCACCCAGATACTCACCATCTAAAAACACGACATACCTTAGCTTGCCTCATTAAGGAAGGTACTTATTTACCCTCTCTATTCCCAAGATACCCAGTTACGTCAACTTGTTGAACCCCCAACTTGGGAGCGGATTTGGTGTCCAGGGAAATCTTCGTATCCTTCCTCACAGCCGTAAAATTTAACTTGCGATGGAGGAGACTCAGCTCAATGTGCCCCGTTGCGTCCCAAGGGTGGGTCCAGGTGTAGTGGAATGCATCCAGGTTTCGAAACTTTTCCAGGCTGTAATACCAACTAGAGAAATACAATGCAAAGGAACACAGAAGTTGTATACATCTAAGATAAAAAATGACATGTCGTACTTGACTTCGAACGAAGTCACATAGGACCCATGAGCTTCCTGGTGAGATTCGAAATGTCGTTTGCTTATTTCCGAAAAGACCTCTTCCCTTTTGCAATTGCCTTTTGTCTTCACGTTCAACAACTGCGTGGACTTTGGACAAAGTTGGCAAAGAACGAATGCCGAGCAGTCACTGGCGTCTGATTCTGGAATTTTGGTTGTTTTGTTCATAAACAGCAAGCCAACACGCGCACTGATTTGCGGATGTACTAGCGTCTCTTCTCTGCGTCTCAGAATCCATTTATCTGGCATTTTAGAAAATGCGAGGATCAAGAACAGCGGGGAAATGTCATCCTTCATACCAAATTGTAGAATGAATTGAATGGCGGAAAACATTTTGCGGAAACCGTCGATAAGGTAGATAACAAGCAATGTTCCTTTCCGGAAATCACTGGCAACAGCTAGTTTAGCAGGATAATTCACTTCACCATGTCCTTTATCCTCGAATGCAATTTGGAGTTGTGGCTTTCTGCAATGCATTTGAAAAACTTGAATCAAACATGCTCATCATCAAGGAAACGAGGTTATTCATT